>JBCNJP010003890.1:20000-22487 GCA_039602395.1 Deinandra increscens subsp. villosa | reverse complement strand
AATAAGAACGTTAAATCGTCTACCTTAAGGCCGATCTTTCGATACACAGATAAGGCATCGGATTTAACAAAATAAGAAAAACAAAAACAAGTTGAAATTGTATAATTCAACAACAATCACGTCAGTCTTGTGGAAATGCAGAGAAAATCCGATGAATTATACGAAATGTAGGAACATGATCACGTAAAAATAAACGTATTTCCCGAAAGTATTTAAGCCTACGGGGTCACACGTCTCGACACAAATGTATTTGTATTAATTAATTTATTAATTAATAAAAATCACGAATTTAAATAATGAAGGGTCGTTAAAACTAACGATTACTAGTTAACAGTTGTTAGTTAATAGTTAAGAGACGGTTATAATTAAAATACAATTGGGAAAGGTCAGGAGAAGCCCACATAGGGCCGACCCATCTATGGTGTCTCATAATCTAACCCTAAACTTGTTTAACAGGTAAACCTTGCCTATAAATAAAGCCTCTAGTTTAAGGTTTTATTTTACAACATCATATGAGATTATAGTCGCTCAGATTCGTCCCTCCCCCTCAAACGTCCCTTCCCATTTAAGCTTTTTCCAACGTTTTTTTTCCGGAGGCTACGTTCCTATACTTGTAAAAATCTTCTAAGTGTTGGAAATTTTTTACATACATTCGGGGTGGACACATCTGTAGCACATCGGCTTGCTAATTCGGCTCACATGTGGCCACATTACCTTATGACGACTCATGACATGGTGCCTTGATGTGCACGTTGTCTTATGACGATCAACCCACGTTGCCTTATGACGGCTTAGTGATCAGGCCATGTTGCCTTGTGACGATCTGGCTAAATCCTAACGTCCGTTCCTGTCACTTGGCTGTTTACGCGGAATGTATATATAGGGAGGCATGGGGTATTATGGCACACCCTAGAGTCCCCATAGGCAGGTGACAGGACACCCCGACAGAGGTTATCCAAAAAAGCTAGCAAGCCAAATGTCATCCGGGCAAGATGCCTTCTATAAAGACACGTGTGCCATGATGCCCTATAAATAATTGATGATCATGCCACACGTCGTCCGGGCAAGATGCCATGTAATATTAAAATTGTCAAAATAACTTAACTAATAGAAGGTTTGAACCCATAAACTTTGAAAAAAATTAATGGTTGGTACAAGACTCTAAGATGCCATGTGGCACCCCGACAAACTAAATAACGGTTACGATGCCCCGTGCCGTCGAGCCGACCCGTGTATGGCCCGTTCGACGTTATGACCCGAGAACACCAAGTATCGATCCTATACAATCCCCTAGAACAATCCGGGAAGGTTATACCGGGTAAAAGGGATCATGACGTCAAACGGGCCCGAACACGTCCCGCTCAACGTTTTGACCCGAAACGCCCAACTCACGGTTCCAAACCGCTCCAAGTACCCTCTGGGGCAACCATGTAAAGTTTCGTGACCATCCGGTGAAGTTTGAGACGTCTACGAGGAATCACGGCCTATAGCGGCCCCGGACACGTCCCGGTCAACTTGTTGACCCGAAAGGCCCGACCCACGACTCCAAACGGCTCCAAGTACCTTAGGGGACATCCCTGTAAAGTTTCGTGACCTTCCGACGAAGTTTGAGCGCGTTTCATGGAATCCCTACCCGTAAGGGGCCGGGGCCCGCCCGAGCCTAGCCCGCGGGCCCGCCCGACCCGGAAACTGAATTTTTTCCTTTGGGTCATCTTGTTTCATGCTCATGAGGCCTCACGTAAAGTTTCGTGTCAATCCGACTTCGTTTGATGTAGTTTCCACATATTATGATTCTTAAGAAATTTAATGTCTGTTCCTGTCACTTTGCTGTTTACACGGAATGTATATATAGGGGAGGGCATGGGGTCTGGCAGCCCCAGCGCCCAGGAAATCATGTGAGCGACCAAGGCAGCCAAGGTCATCGAGAACCAAGCCCTCCCTAGCCCCATACACGATGAAAAAGCCCCTTGCCTTGGTTTCTCGCACATGAACTCGTGATTTTAGGCTCAGCGATCAGCGATGTTGCACATTATCTCGTGATTTTGCCCAGCGACCAGTGATCTAACACACCGACTCGTGATTTTGGCTTGGTGATGTGCTTGGTTTCAAAAATTATGATTCTTGATAAATTTTAATGTCTGTTCCTGTCACTTTGCTGTTTACGCGGAATGTATATATAGGGGAGGGCATGGGGTCTCACAGGGCCGGTTGCCAAAAATGGTTGCGAGCTACCAAAATGATTTAGGTTTCATATAACCAAGCCCTCCCTGGCCCTATACACGATGAAATAGTCCCTTGGCCTTGGTTTCTCGCACATCGACTCGTGATTATGGCCCAACGATCAGCAACCTTGCACACTTACTAGTGATTTTGGCCAAGCCAAGGGCTGTGAGCGACCAAGGCAGCCCCTCACTGGCCCTGTACACGATGAAACAGCCCCTTGGCCTTGGTTTCCCCACACCGACTCGTGATTATGGCCCAGCGATC
>JBCNJP010003887.1:0-10617 GCA_039602395.1 Deinandra increscens subsp. villosa | reverse complement strand
TTGGGCCATCATTGGTCCTAAACACAACTTATTGGTTATTTACACACCTTACTAGGACTTATTGGTCCCAACCGACCCTCATTGCCCTACTAAACACACCTTATTGGGCCATCATTGGTCCTAAACACAACTTATTGATTATAAACACACCTTAGTGGGACTCATTAGTCCCAACTAAACACACCTTATTGGGCCATAATTGGTCGTAAACACAACTTATTGGTTATATACACACATTATTGGGACTCATTGGCCCAACTAACCCTCATTGCCCCTAAACACACCTTATTGGGCCATCATTTGTCCTAAACAAAACATATTGGTTATATACACACCTTAGCGGGACTCATTGGTCCGAACTAACCCTCATTTCCCCTAAACACACCTTATTGGGCCATCATTTATCCTAAACAAAACATATTGGTTATATACACACCTTAATGGGACTCATTGGTCCCAACTAAACACAACTTATTGGTCCAGAATTTGTCATAAACACAACTTATTGGTTATATACACACCTTATTAGGACTCATTGGTCCCAACTGACCCTCATTGTCCCTAAACACACTTTATTGTGCCATCATTGGTCCTAAACACAACTTATTAGTTATATACACACCTTACTAGGACTTATTGGTCCTAACCGACCCTCATTACCCTAATAAACACACCTTATTGGGCCATCATTGGTCCTAAACATAACTTATTGGTTATATACACACCTTAGTGGGACTCATTAGTCCCAAATAAACACACCATATTGGACTATAATTGGTCGTAAACACAACTTATTGGTTATGTACACACCTTATTAGGACTCAATGGTGCCAACTGACCCTCATTGTCCCTAAACACACTTTATTGTGCCATCATTGGTCCTAAACACAACGTATTGGTTATATACACACATTAGTGGGACTCATTGGTCCCAACTAAACACACCTTATTGGGCCATAATTGGTCGTAAACAAAACTTATTGGTTATATACACACTCTATTGGGACTCATTGGTCCCAACTGACCCTCATAGCCCTTAAACACACATTATTGGGCCATCATTGGTCCTAAACACAACTTATTGGTTATATACACACCTTACTAGGACTTTTTGGTCCCAACCGACCCTCATTGCCCTACTAAACACACCTTATTGGGCCATCATTGGTCCTAAACACAACTTATTGGTTATATACACATCTTAGTAGGACTCATTAGTCCAAACTAAACACACCTTATTGGACCATAATTGGTCGTAAACACAACTTATTGGTTATATACACACATTATTGGGACTCATTGGTCCCAACTAACCCTCATTGCCCCTAAACACACCTTATTGGGCCATCATTTGTCCTAAAAAAAACTTATTGGTTATATACACACCTTAGTGGGACTCATTGGTCCCAACTAAACACAACTTATTGGGCCATAATTGGTCATAAACACAACTTATTGGTTATATACACACCTTATTGGGGCTCATTGGTCCCAACCGACCTTCATTGCCCCTAAACACACCTTATTGGGCCATCATTGGTCCTAAACACAACTTATTGGTTATATACACACCTTACTGGGACTTATTGGTCCCAACCGACCCTAATTGCCCAACTAAACACACCATATCGGACTATAATTGGTCGTAAACACAACTTATTGGTTATGTACACACCTTATTAGGACTCATTGGTGCCAACTGACCCTCATTGTCCCTAAACACACTTTATTGTGCCATCATTGGTCCTAAACACAACGTATTGGTTATATACACACATTAGTGGGACTCATTGGCCCAACTAAACACACCTTATTGGGCCATAATTGGTCGTAAACAAAACTTATTGGTTATATACACACTCTATTGGGACTCATTGGTCCCAACTGACCCTCATAGCCCTTAAACACACATTATTGGGCCATCATTGGTCCTAAACACAACTTATTGGTTATATACACACCTTACTATGACTTATTGGTCCCAACCGACCCTCATTGCCCTACTAAACACACCTTATTGGGCCATTATTGGTCCTAAACACAACTTATTGGTTATATACACACCTTAGTGGGACTCATTAGTCCCAACTAAACACACCATATTGGGCCATAATTGGTCGTAAACACAACTTATTAGTTATATACACACCTTATTGGGACTTATTGGTCCCAACTGACCTTCATTGCCCCTAAACATACCTTATTGGGCCATCATTGGTCCTAAACACAACTTATTGGCTATATACACACCTTACTAGGACTTATTGGTCCCAACCGACCCTCATTTCCCTTCTAAACAAAACTTATTGGGCCATCATTGGTCCTAAAAACAACTTATTGGTTATATACACACCTTAGTGGGACTCATTAGTCCCAACTAAACACGCCTTATTGGGCCATAATTGGTCATAAACACAACTAATTAGTTATATACACACATTATTGGGACTCATTGGTCCCAACTAACCCTCATTACCCCTAAACACACCTTATTGGGCCATCATTTGTCCTAAACAAAACGTATTGGTTATATACACACCTTAGTGGGACTCATTGGTCCCAGCTAAACACACCTTATTTGGCCATAATTGGTCCTAAACACAACTTATTGGTTATATACACACCTTATTGGGGCTCATTGGTCCCAACCGACCTTCATTGCCCCTAAACACACCTTATTGGGCCATCATTGGTCCTAAACACAACTTATTGGTTATATACACACCTTACTGGGACTTATTGGTCCCAACCGACCCTAATTGCCCAACTAAACACACCATATCGGACTATAATTGGTCGTAAACACAACTTATTGGTTATGTACACACCTTATTAGGACTCATTGGTGCCAACTGACCCTCATTGTCCCTAAACACACTTTATTGTGCCATCATTGGTCCTAAACACAACGTATTGGTTATATACACACATTAGTGGGACTCATTGGTCCCAACTAAACACACCTTATTGGGCCATAATTGGTCGTAAACAAAACTTATTGGTTATATACACACTCTATTGGGACTCATTGGTCCCAACTGACCCTCATAGCCCTTAAACACACATTATTGGGCCATCATTGGTCCTAAACACAACTTATTGGTTATATACACACCTTACTAGGAATTTTTGGTCCCAACCGACCCTCATTGCCCTACTAAACACACCTTATTGGGCCATCATTGGTCCTAAACACAACTTATTGGTTATATACACACCTTAGTAGAACTCATTAGTCCAAACTAAAACACCTTATTGGACCATAATTGGTCGTAAACACAACTTATTGGTTATATACACACATTATTGGGACTCATTGGTCCCAACTAACCCTCATTGCCCCTAAACACACCTTATTGGGCCATCATTTGTCCTAAAAAAAACTTATTGGTTATATACACACCTTAGTGGGACTCATTGGTCCCAACTAAACACAACTTATTGGGCCGTAATTGGTCATAAACACAACTTATTGGTTATATACACACCTTATTAGGACTAAATGGTGCCAACTGACTCTCATTGTCCATAAACACACTTTATTGTGCCATCATTGGTCCTAAACACAACGTATTGGTTATATACACACATTAGTGGGACTCATTGGTCCCAATAAACACACCTTATTGGGCCATAATTGGTCTTAAACAAAACTTATTGGTTATATACACACTCTATTGGGACTCGTTGTTCCCAACTGACCCTCATAGCCCTTAAACACACATTATTGGGCCATCATTGGTCCTAAACACAACTTATTGGTTATATACACACCTTACTAGGACTTATTGGTCCCAACCGACCCTCATTGCCCTACTAAACACACCTTATTGGGCCATCATTGGTCCTAAACACAACTTATTGGTTATATACACACCTTAGTGGGACTCATTAGTCCCAACTAAACACACCTTATTGGGCCATAATTGGTCGTAAACACAACTTATTGGTTATATACACACATTATTGGGACTCATTGGTCCTAACTATCCCTCATTGCCCCTAAACACACCTTATTGGGCCATCATTTGTCCTAAACAAAACATATTGGTTATATACACACCTTAGTGGGACTCATTGGTCCCAACTAACCCTCATTCCCCCTAAACACACCTTATTGGGCCATCATTTGTCCTAAACAAAATATATTGGTTATATACACACCTTAGTGGGACTCATTGGTCCCAACTAAACACAACTTATTGGTCCAGAATTTGTCATAAACACAACTTATTGGTTATATACACACCTTATTAGGACTCATTGGTCCCAACTGACCCTCATTGTCCCTAAACACACTTTATTGTGCCATCATTGGTCCTAAACACAACTTATTAGTTATATACACACCTTATTAGGACTTATTGGTCGTAACCGACCCTTATTGCCCTAATAAACAAACCTTATTGGGCCATCATTGGTCCTAAACACAACGTATTGGTTATATACACACCTTAGTGGGACTCATTAGTCCCAACTAAACACACCTTATTGGGCCATAATTGGCCGTAAATACAACTTATTAGTTATATACACACATTATTGGGACTCATTGGTCCCAACTAACTCTCATTGCCCCTAAGCACACCTTATTGGGCCATCATTTGTCCTAAACAAAACGTATTGGTTATATACACACCTTAGTGGGACTCATTGGTCCCAACTAAACACACCTTATTGGGCCATAATTGGTCGTAAACACAACTTATTGGTTATATACACACCTTATTGGGACTCATTGGTCTCAACTGACCTTCATTGCCCCTAAACATACCTTATTGGGCCATCATTGGTCCTAAACACAACTTATTGGCTATATACACACCTTACTAGGACTTATTGGTCCCAACCGACCCTCATTTCCCTTCTAAACAAAACTTATTGGGCCATCATTGGTCCTAAAAACAACTTATTGGTTATATACACACCTTAGTGGGACTCATTAGTCCCAACTAAACACGCCTTATTGGGCCATAATTGGTCATAAACACAACTAATTAGTTATATACACACATTATTGGGACTCATTGGTCCCAACTAACCCTCATTACCCCTAAACACACCTTATTGGGCCATCATTTGTCCTAAACAAAACGTATTGGTTATATACACACCTTAGTGGGACTCATTGGTCCCAGCTAAACACACCTTATTTGGCCATAATTGGTCCTAAACACAACTTATTGGTTATATACACACCTTATTGGGGCTCATTGGTCCCAACCGACCTTCATTGCCCCTAAACACACCTTATTGGGCCATCATTGGTCCTAAACACAACTTATTGGTTATATACACACCTTACTGGGACTTATTGGTCCCAACCGACCCTAATTGCCCAACTAAACACACCATATCGGACTATAATTGGTCGTAAACACAACTTATTGGTTATGTACACACCTTATTAGGACTCATTGGTGCCAACTGACCCTCATTGTCCCTAAACACACTTTATTGTGCCATCATTGGTCCTAAACACAACGTATTGGTTATATACACACATTAGTGGGACTCATTGGTCCCAACTAAACACACCTTATTGGGCCATAATTGGTCGTAAACAAAACTTATTGGTTATATACACACTCTATTGGGACTCATTGGTCCCAACTGACCCTCATAGCCCTTAAACACACATTATTGGGCCATCATTGGTCCTAAACACAACTTATTGGTTATATACACACCTTACTAGGAATTTTTGGTCCCAACCGACCCTCATTGCCCTACTAAACACACCTTATTGGGCCATCATTGGTCCTAAACACAACTTATTGGTTATATACATACCTTAGTAGAACTCATTAGTCCAAACTAAAACACCTTATTGGACCATAATTGGTCGTAAACACAACTTATTGGTTATATACACACATTATTGGGACTCATTGGTCCCAACTAACCCTCATTGCCCCTAAACACACCTTATTGGGCCATCATTTGTCGTAAAAAAAACTTATTGGTTATATACACACCTTAGTGGGACTCATTGGTCCCAACTAACCCTCATTCCCCCTAAACACACCTTATTGGGCCATCATTTGTCCTAAACAAAATATATTGGTTATATACACACCTTAGTGGGACTCATTGGTCCCAACTAAACACAACTTATTGGTCCAGAATTTGTCATAAACACAACTTATTGGTTATATACACACCTTATTAGGACTCATTGGTCCCAACTGACCCTCATTGTCCCTAAACACACTTTATTGTGCCATCATTGGTCCTAAACACAACTTATTAGTTATATACACACCTTATTAGGACTTATTGGTCGTAACCGACCCTTATTGCCCTAATAAACAAACCTTATTGGGCCATCATTGGTCCTAAACACAACGTATTGGTTATATACACACCTTAGTGGGACTCATTAGTCCCAACTAAACACACCTTATTGGGCCATAATTGGCCGTAAATACAACTTATTAGTTATATACACACATTATTGGGACTCATTGGTCCCAACTAACTCTCATTGCCCCTAAGCACACCTTATTGGGCCATCATTTGTCCTAAACAAAACGTATTGGTTATATACACACCTTAGTGGGACTCATTGGTCCCAACTAAACACACCTTATTGGGCCATAATTGGTCGTAAACACAACTTATTGGTTATATACACACCTTATTGGGACTCATTGGTCTCAACTGACCTTCATTGCCCCTAAACATACCTTATTGGGCCATCATTGGTCCTAAACACAACTTATTGGCTATATACACACCTTACTAGGACTTATTGGTCCCAACCGACCCTCATTTCCCTTCTAAACAAAACTTATTGGGCCATCATTGGTCCTAAAAACAACTTATTGGTTATATACACACCTTAGTGGGACTCATTAGTCCCAACTAAACACGCCTTATTGGGCCATAATTGGTCATAAACACAACTAATTAGTTATATACACACATTATTGGGACTCATTGGTCCCAACTAACCCTCATTACCCCTAAACACACCTTATTGGGCCATCATTTGTCCTAAACAAAACGTATTGGTTATATACACACCTTAGTGGGACTCATTGGTCCCAGCTAAACACACCTTATTTGGCCATAATTGGTCCTAAACACAACTTATTGGTTATATACACACCTTATTGGGGCTCATTGGTCCCAACCGACCTTCATTGCCCCTAAACACACCTTATTGGGCCATCATTGGTCCTAAACACAACTTATTGGTTATATACACACCTTACTGGGACTTATTGGTCCCAACCGACCCTAATTGCCCAACTAAACACACCATATCGGACTATAATTGGTCGTAAACACAACTTATTGGTTATGTACACACCTTATTAGGACTCATTGGTGCCAACTGACCCTCATTGTCCCTAAACACACTTTATTGTGCCATCATTGGTCCTAAACACAACGTATTGGTTATATACACACATTAGTGGGACTCATTGGTCCCAACTAAACACACCTTATTGGGCCATAATTGGTCGTAAACAAAACTTATTGGTTATATACACACTCTATTGGGACTCATTGGTCCCAACTGACCCTCATAGCCCTTAAACACACATTATTGGGCCATCATTGGTCCTAAACACAACTTATTGGTTATATACACACCTTACTAGGAATTTTTGGTCCCAACCGACCCTCATTGCCCTACTAAACACACCTTATTGGGCCATCATTGGTCCTAAACACAACTTATTGGTTATATACATACCTTAGTAGAACTCATTAGTCCAAACTAAAACACCTTATTGGACCATAATTGGTCGTAAACACAACTTATTGGTTATATACACACATTATTGGGACTCATTGGTCCCAACAAACCCTCATTGCCCCTAAACACACCTTATTGGGCCATCATTTGTCGTAAAAAAAACTTATTGGTTATATACACACCTTAGTGGGACTCATTGGTCCCAACTAACCCTCATTCCCCCTAAACACACCTTATTGGGCCATCATTTGTCCTAAACAAAATATATTGGTTATATACACACCTTAGTGGGACTCATTGGTCCCAACTAAACACAACTTATTGGTCCAGAATTTGTCATAAACACAACTTATTGGTTATATACACACCTTATTAGGACTCATTGGTCCCAACTGACCCTCATTGTCCCTAAACACACTTTATTGTGCCATCATTGGTCCTAAACACAACTTATTAGTTATATACACACCTTATTAGGACTTATTGGTCGTAACCGACCCTTATTGCCCTAATAAACACACCTTATTGGGCCATCATTGGTCCTAAACACAACGTATTGGTTATATACACACCTTAGTGGGACTCATTAGTCCCAACTAAACACACCTTATTGGGCCATAATTGGCCGTAAATACAACTTATTAGTTATATACACACATTATTGGGACTCATTGGTCCCAACTAACCCTCATTGCCCCTAAGCACACCTTATTGGGCCATCATTTGTCCTAAACAAAACGTATTGGTTATATACACACCTTAGTGGGACTCATTGGTCCCAACTAAACACACCTTATTGGGCCATAATTGGTCGTAAACACAACTTATTGGTTATATACACACCTTATTGGGACTCATTGGTCTCAACTGACCTTCATTGCCCCTAAACATACCTTATTGGGCCATCATTGGTCCTAAACACAACTTATTGGCTATATACACACCTTACTAGGACTTATTGGTCCCAACCGACCCTCATTTCCCTTCTAAACAAAACTTATTGGGCCATCATTGGTCCTAAAAACAACTTATTGGTTATATACACACCTTAGTGGGACTCATTAGTCCCAACTAAACACACCTTATTGGGCCATAATTGGTCATAAACACAACTAATTAGTTATATACACACATTATTTGGACTCATTGGTCCCAACTAACCCTCATTACCCCTAAACACACCTTATTGGGCCATCATTTGTCCTAAACAAAACGTATTGGTTATATACACACCTTAGTGGGACTCATTGGTCCCAGCTAAACACACCTTATTTGGCCATAATTGGTCCTAAACACAACTTATTGGTTATATACACACCTTATTGGGGCTCATTGGTCCCAACCGACCTTCATTGCCCCTAAACACACCTTATTGGGCCATCATTGGTCCTAAACACAACTTATTGGTTATATACACACCTTACTGGGACTTATTGGTCCCAACCGACCCTAATTGCCCAACTAAACACACCATATCGGACTATAATTGGTCGTAAACACAACTTATTGGTTATGTACACACCTTATTAGGACTCATTGGTGCCAACTGACCCTCATTGTCCCTAAACACACTTTATTGTGCCATCATTGGTCCTAAACACAACGTATTGGTTATATACACACATTAGTGGGACTCATTGGTCCCAACTAAACACACCTTATTGGGCCATAATTGGTCGTAAACAAAACTTATTGGTTATATACACACTCTATTGGGACTCATTGGTCCCAACTGACCCTCATAGCCCTTAAACACACATTATTGGGCCATCATTGGTCCTAAACACAACTTATTGGTTATATACACACCTTACTAGGAATTTTTGGTCCCAACCGACCCTCATTGCCCTACTAAACACACCTTATTGGGCCATCATTGGTCCTAAACACAACTTATTGGTTATATACACACCTTAGTAGAACTCATTAGTCCAAACTAAACACACCTTATTGGACCATA
Source organism: Deinandra increscens subsp. villosa (assembly GCA_039602395.1). Classification (NCBI taxonomy): domain Eukaryota; kingdom Viridiplantae; phylum Streptophyta; class Magnoliopsida; order Asterales; family Asteraceae; genus Deinandra; species Deinandra increscens. Next base: position 946 of record JBCNJP010003887.1, on the reverse strand, counting down.
ATTGGTCGTAAACACAACTTATTGGTTATATACACACATTATTGGGACTCATTGGTCCCAACTAACCCTCATTGCCCCTAAACACACCTTATTGGGCCATCATTTGTCCTAAAAAAAACTTATTGGTTATATACACACCTTAGTGGGACTCATTGGTCCCAACTAAACACAACTTATTGGGCCGTAATTGGTCATAAACACAACTTATTGGTTATATACACACCTTATTAGGACTAAATGGTGCCAACTGACTCTCATTGTCCATAAACACACTTTATTGTGCCATCATTGGTCCTAAACACAACGTATTGGTTATATACACACATTAGTGGGACTCATTGGTCCCAACTAAACACACCTTATTGGGCCATAATTGGTCTTAAACAAAACTTATTGGTTATATACACACTCTATTGGGACTCGTTGTTCCCAACTGACCCTCATAGCCCTTAAACACACATTATTGGGCCATCATTGGTCCTAAACACAACTTATTGGTTATATACACACCTTACTAGGACTTATTGGTCCCAACCGACCCTCATTGCCCTACTAAACACACCTTATTGGGCCATCATTGGTCCTAAACACAACTTATTGGTTATATACACACCTTAGTGGGACTCATTAGTCCCAACTAAACACACCTTATTGGGCCATAATTGGTCGTAAACACAACTTATTGGTTATATACACACATTATTGGGACTCATTGGTCCTAACTATCCCTCATTGCCCCTAAACACACCTTATTGGGCCATCATTTGTCCTAAACAAAACATATTGGTTATATACACACCTTAGTGGGACTCATTGGTCCCAACTAACCCTCATTCCCCCTAAACACACCTTATTGGGCCATCATTTGTCCTAAACAAAATATATTGGTTATATACACACCTTAGTGGGACTCATTGGTCCCAACTAAACACAACTTATTGGTCCA
>JBCNJP010003885.1:0-15591 GCA_039602395.1 Deinandra increscens subsp. villosa | reverse complement strand
TATATATTCTTAATTCAGTTTTGGAATATATGTATGTATGTATTGTAATCACTAATCAGCAACCATCTCTATCATTTAAAAAACTTAATACACCTAATGGTTTCGAAAAACTAAATAGAAGGACCGGTTTGAACAACCAAACTGTCAGAATCGAACACCGAAACTAGCTGGTCTGGCCGACCCACTCAACCTGGCTAGTTTTCTTGTTCCACGAAACCATAGTTTGAGGTTTGGCCCAGAATTTTATAAAAACCAGCCGACTCGAACCGTGAACACCCCTAGTTGATGGGTCTACCCACCTTGACTTGTTTATACCCAAAGATTTTTTTGACCCACATGCACTGTCCATTTTACCCCTCAACTGTTGGTGTTCGTCTTTCAACCCCTGAACAAAATTTCTTTTATAACCGCTTTTTAAACTCGTGATGCAACAGAAATATGGTCGTAAGAAAGCTTCAGCTGGGAGCAGCAGTGGGTCACGTGCAGAATGAAGGGGGATGGGGTTGGTGGGGAAACAGGCTGTCCTTAATCTTTTGGGTTCGAAAGGGGATAATGAACGATGAAAATGAAGAAACAAAAGAAGGCAAATGAATTGAAAATGCTGGAAACATTTAAAATGGTCATAGATGTAGATTATATAATACGATAGATTCGATTGATGAACAAACATGCGAGTGACTATTACGATGATGGCATTTTACTACTTCATTTACACCTATATTTTGGCCTGTATCTCATATAAAAAATCTTCAAACATTGTGCTATACCATCCATCAATTTGCTTGGTTTTATTAGGGATGGAAAATGATGAAAGTTCCGTAGTTGCTTTCAGTTGTTGAATGGGAAATATCAGTATTTGATCAGGTGCATGATTTGGTGTTTCATAATGGCGAATCCACGACCTGTTTACGGGTATCAATCTTAGAAATTGTGCGGTGAATTGATGTTCACGTGTCAGATACGTATATAATGACTACAAACGGTGAATTAATGCTGGTCTAGGATTTGAACCCACATTCTTTATATTTTTCTATTAAGCCTTTCAATTTTATTTCTAGATCCACACGTTAGCCAAGATTAGGTTCATGGATTTTTGGATAGAAACATTTTGGATTTTTGAACGAATCATGTATATTTGAACCATTAAATTTTAACCGTTTATATTATCATGGTTGTAAAACTTCCCGCCTACGACAGGTTACTCACCGAGTACTCTCTGTTTTTGACTAGCACTCCCTCATATTCCCCGAGTACTCCCCCGACTAGGGCGAGTACTCTCAACTCTCCAATCGACCGACTTGGGAGCGCCTACCGACTTGAGAGCGCTTAACGACTTTTGCAACCATGGATATTATTGGATATTTATTGTTTTAGACTTGTTCGTTTATGTTCGTTTAGTTATGTTCATTCATGTTAGTTTATGTTCATTTGCATTTGGTGATTGTTCGTTTAGCTTTTTAACGAACGAACATGAGCATGTTCATTTTTTGAATGAACAAACATAACAAAAAACTGTTCGACTAATGTTCCTGTTTATGTTTAGTTAAAGTTAAATGAACGTGCACCCATCCATGTCAAGACCGAACTTAAATTGTCATGATTAGATGGATTTTTTCATAATTGGTAAACCAGGTGTGGTTTCAATTTTGGTGGCGTTTTAGAAAGTTTTCACTTAACGTGTTTCTTGGGTTTCAAACTCAGGTTTGATCTGAATGTTCTCTGTGTGTTAGCGGCGGGAAGCTCTTTGGTCATCAAACGGGAGAAGCAAACCCCAAGGAGAGACTTCTTGAATAAATTGTGCTCCCAAACTCTAGGGTAATCCATTTTCCTCAAAATCACCGGACCGTACTTTGTTTTGTACTCCATGAAAACCTAAACCAGATTAAGAGTGTGGTTTTCGCAGGTTTAAATATCAATCCAGTTTACTTCAATCAGAATTTAGGAGATGAAGTTCATGGTTGAAGGGTTGGTGTGCATTTGAAGTGGTATGTACTAGTAATTAAAATGTTGAGGGTTCAAAGGAAATACCGTTAAAAAACCATGCATGGTTTGTAAAAGCAATAATAGAGAAAGAGTCACAAGAAGATAACTGTGATAGTTGAATGGTGGGTGAAAGTTAAAACGGGCATGTTGTTTGGTGGAACAAGTGTTACGCATGATTGTAAAATAGGTCAATTTTTTTAACAGCTAAAGACATATTGCATTAAAAGAATAACTTTTCGAGATATGTACAAAAAGCCAAATGTGTTGCGATTGATTCGCCCCAAAGATTAGGATCCACTAGAGGTTACTTGGCATGTCACATGTGTAAAATAGGTTAAGTAGTTTGTTTATATATATGTTACTTCCTAAACCGTAGAAATCGATATTCAAAGTCGACAAAAACCTTGAAATCAGATTTCTATATTAAAGGTCTCATATTTATTTTTGTAACGTCAAAAATAGATCCACAAGTATTTCTGGTGCAACTATTTATGATTTGTCATCTTTAAGAGATTATTGGTGTAAACCATTCAAACAAAGCCTGAGCTTGCCTAAACTCGAGCTCAACGTGGTTAGACTTAAGAGAGCTTGGACTCAACCTCGGTCCATACAATTCTATTTATAAAGTTTGATGCGACTCGGTTCGTTAGTTTATTATTCAATTATTTTGTTTATATATTTAAATTCATATAGTTATCACTATGTTTTTTTATATATGTAACACAATATATATTATTTAATTATCTTATCATAATTTTTTATATAATAATTATTTATTTGAATATATATTTAAGGAATCATCAATCATGCATCATTCAAATAATAATCAAATCACTGATGAACGTAGAGTTTGAGACCACATCGTATTTGACTGGGAGAAAACCAGGAAGAGTTTGTCACAACCCAAGGTTCTAAACAGTTTTTAATGGATAGGTAACCGGTTCATCCAAATTGGTTTCGGATCCGGTTTGAATCTTATGTTGACATAAAGGATAACCTTTAGTTATTATAACCCACAATTACAAATTCTCTTTAATAGCACAAGGAACACTCAAAAACACACCAAGACTCTTTGTTAACCATTTATTCATCAAACACTTGACCACCCATGATTCAAACACACATATATCATTGTCATCTAGAATTGCTCCACCGGGACACTATGTTCACACGAAACGGCTCAGATACTCGTTAACTGTTGTGTATTTCACATCAGGATAAAGAGCAGAAGCTTCCACCCCGAATGACGGGTCGATCTCAAAGTAAGTTTGATCTCCCTTCACGAAAATCGAATGCGAGATTGCCAACACCACATTTATTGGAATCGGAGATTCTGCAAGATAATGAACAAATAAATGGATAAAATTGACACTTTCAAGTTTCAAATCAATTAATGAAAAGGGATCATATTTGTAAATGAGTGGATTGATCAACAAGCCAAGCAAAAATCAACTGGGACTTAGATCCAATAATAAGATGAGCCAAGGTAGTTTGATCCGATATTTCCAACCGATCCGCAAATTAAACTCATATTGTAATTATTCAATAGTTAGGGTTATTCAGCAAAGTTTTTTAGTTATTTAATAAAGTTTGTATTATACTAGAATTGGGTTTTAGGTTTTATTATTTTATTAGTTTTAGGTTTCTTTCTTCCCAAATTTGATTATGATTAGTATAAATAGAGATGTATGAAGTATTTGTAATAACAAATTAGCAATATAAAATTATAAAAGTCTTAATAGTGATTTCAACTACAAATGCAAGATTTTGTAATATATATCACCTTGTATGTTCTTCAAAACTTGATCTTCAGAAAGATAAACCTTCTCCAAAGTTTTCCCTATCTTTTTCTCCCACAACGATACAAGTTCATTGAAAGAATAAATGTTCCCAGGAGGCTTGATGTACACAATTTTGTTCAGAGTTCTCGGATCATCAACAGTTTTAATGGTGTAAGTTCCAATATCATGTTCATCATTGAAAACAACTGCGATACACACCTTACAATCAGAAACAGTACCACATCATAATGCTCAAATAGTTAGTTTCAATGATAAACCAATTTTTTGTTAATTTGTACCTTTTGCATTTCCGTCACCCAAAATAACCGCCTTGTCCCTAGGCGGAGCGGTGACGCCTGGCTGCGCCAGCGTCGGAAGGAAATAACCGGCGAAACAGTTGGAGGAAACGTAGGTGTGAGGGATCTGTTCGGCTTCAATCGCACGGCGGATCTGAGCCTTGATTGCGAAAGCTGATTTGGCCGGTTCGACGGCGTGAGTACGGTCCACGTCATTTCCGAACTCCGATGGATAGAATTTCTGGAAAGTAGTGGAATAGATTAACAAATTTAACAACAAATTGACAAGTGTTCGCTAGCAGGTTGAATCTAGGGTTTCTGGCTTCTTATTTGGGGTAAATTGCTCTCTCGAACAAATCGGATGAACATTAGGAGTGATTTTAAGTTTTTAACCATAAATTCCGATAATCGAACTTAAAAAGCTGAATTCTATCATGAACAATCAATAACCAATGTTTTAAAAACCGGTTTTTTAGTTAAACCGGAAAACCTTCTAGAACTGTTTCGACCGGTCGGACCGGTTAGACCGGTTAGGGGATTTATATATATATTTTTATAAAATTGCTAATAAACTTGTACACCCCAACAAAAGTAGTTAAAATACAATTATAATCCACTCAAAAATAATATCAAATATGTATTTCATAAAAAAGAATCAGTTTTAAACTTTAAAAAATAATAAAAAACAAAAAAAAAGTTAAAAAATAAAAAAAAATAAAAAAAGTTAAAAAAAATCAGAAAACCGGTTGAACCGGAAAAAACCCGGAAAAAACCGGAAAACCGGCCGGTCTAACCCGGTCCGGTTATTGCCAAAAAACCGGGATATAAAAAACGGTGAGAAGGGCGGTTCGCGGTTGAAACGGTTGAACCGGTTTTTAAAACATTGTCAATAACTGTCTGATTCGCAAATACGTTCACGAGTTAACGCTACGATCTGAAAAAAACGAGCGATTAGAATTCAGAACTACGATGATCTGATCTATACCTTGACGTTACCAGCTTCTTTGATGGCGGCGATGATTTTACCTTGATCGCCGAGTTGTCCGTGACCTACCGTCGAGATCACAACATCTACCTGCTTTATCGCCTTCACCAGACTCCCATGGTCATACAAATCACCCTGCCAAAAACACACACAGTAATCGATCAACATAAAACTGAAACAATGAGCAATTTCCACACAGAACAATTGTTACTCACGGTGACGAGAGTAACGCCGGATTTCTTAAACGATTCGATGAGATCAGATTTGGAGGAATCAGAGAGCGTGGATTCCCTGACGAGGACGAAAGTCGGATGGCCGGACTTGGCGCTAGCCTCGACGATGAATTTTCCGATGTAACCGGTTCCTCCGATGATCAAAATCTTACTCATTTTCTTTCTGTGACGTTGATATCTGGATGATCGGTGTTGGTTGAAAAAAGAGCAACGAGCAAGCGCTTTAAGCATGCAAGAAAAGTGTGGTAGGTAGGTTAGTTAATTATTTGATTAGCAAGAGGGCTCTGATTTAAGAGTAATCTCGAAGCGACAAAGGTGAGTGATTGATTATTCCCCATAAATATGTCCGGATTCATTTTTTGATTCCTTTTGAAGTTTTATTTGCTCCCCCACCAGCTTTAGGTAGAGCATTTTGAATTTCGCATTTTTATTTTTTTTTACTTTTTAGTTTCTTCTAGAAAATGGTACAATGAGAAAGACTATTTTTTTTTTTAAATGGCGAATATTATTCAGCTAGCGAGAAAGCTAAGAAACTGTTTGAGGTACAAGAAAAAAAAAACATTATAAGAAATAAGTGTTGGATATGGACATATGGTATGTCCTAAATCTCTCTCTTCTCTCGGTTTCGACCGGTAACCCAACCGGTCGGCCCCTCTCCTCCGGGAGCTACAAACGCTATCGACCACCACCACGCCGTCATGGCTCCGTCGCAGACCACCGCCACTGATCTCGCCATAACCGCTACCTTCGGCCACGTGCCACCTCAGCCGCATGGCTCTGCATGTTTTTTTTTATGGAATTGAAAATTTTGAACGGTTGATTGCTTAAAGTATTAAATCTTTTCACGGTTCGCTTTTGACAGGTCGGGTAAAAAAAAAGACATTTAATTTTAATTTTAAATAGATAATAAAAAGATAAAGCGACATTAATTTATGTACAGTCGATCATTATAAGTTTTTTAAAAACCTAGACGTACTATAGTAGCAAGAAAAAACGAGACCTATGTACAAATCAAAAGGCAACAAAAAGCTTTGATTTAAATAACTATACTTCGAATTCTATAAAAAACTAAATGATTATATATCTGATATCTAATTTATAAAAGTCTAGGATCCGTAAACTAAAAAAATTTAGATAACTAAATATAAAGATAAAAATGTTAAATTTAATAAGGTTTGTTTTTTATATATTTTAAATTCGACCCATCAGTATCCTATCCATTGATGTTGAGTGTTAAGTTGCGGCATATTTCAACTTCTATAAATCTTTCTTTTCAATCGAGTGTTGAGGTGTGCATTAAATTCATAATTTTAATTGAAATCTCCTGTAAATATTTTAAAAAACAATATTTTTTATTAAAGTGGGCATTGGGCCAAAGAACCCATCTAAGAGAAATTAAGAGAAATTAAATATGAACAACACCTGGCGATGATGATGGGACTTGTGACTTTAAGGTTAGGAGTTCGATTCTTCGAGCCCATAAGTTTTTCTCTTTTTTGGTGCACCACGCTCGTGTGGGTGGGGTTTTTCCTGGAATGGATCCAGCCAATGGGCCTGGGCTTCATAGCATTGTTTGCTATTAGTGGGTGTGTGACGTCTTTTACGATTCGTTTACTCATGGTGATCCGGGTTGCATTTGTTGAGCGTTAAAAAAAAGAGAAATTAAATATGAACAAACGTTGTTTTTCTTTACTCTCTATGACTATGCTAGTCAGAAACTCGCGTGATTCTATGATTGTGACCGTTTGTAACATGGTATCTATTTCTGTGTATGATCGCCATTTTTATATCTATCATATATTTCTTCATTTCTTCAACATGCTTCCATTTCATCTTTACCAATCTAACACGGGAAGAACTTCGGCAACAACCGACAAAACCCTTGGTCTGTTTTAGTCACTGTCATCTCCCCCGTTTTATGGGGTTTTTTTAGAGATCAATCGAAATTAGATCACCTATATAGTAAAGTAACAAAATAAATCATAGAGTGCGAATGACCCATACGAACCACTTTGGTTTACCCTGAACTCACCTTTAATGCAAGGGCCTCTAACGTGGAAGCGTGGCTCATATGGAACACTATGGACCATTCCTTCTCCACTTAATTTTTATCCATGATAGTGGGGACAGTGGTGGAAGGGTATTTGGCCCAATCGTATTGAGATGATGATTAGAGTTTGGGGACCTTGAGATCTCAAGTTCAAACCCGACTCAAATATGTTTTTTTCAACTAGTGGGTTTCCTCCTTGATGGTATATTTGGGTGACTTAAATCTAAAGTGTTTAATCCAGTGTAGATGATTATAATCCCGTGTCAGGAATACTCACTTGCATATTAGAGATTTAAGGAGTTCCAAATGCCGTTAAAAAAAAGTGGGGAAAGTGCCAAGTGGTTGTCACATTTAAGGTTAAAAGTGGGGATAGTGGTTGACTAGTTGTCATATTTGAGGTTAAAATAAAAAAGGAATACCCACACAATTCACGCATCTCTCCTTTATGCCCTCCTTTTTTTTATCTAATAATTTCACTTTAAGTTGTGTTTGGTGTACTAGCTGAAAAAACTATCTGCTAGCTAATAAACAATAAACTAGCTAATAAAAAAATAAGGTTTGGTAAAAAAATAACTGATAAACTAGCTGAAAAATATAAAATGACATAAATAAACCTAATAAAATAAGAAGTCCAGATTCTCTAGTATATATTACTTATAAGTTATAGAAGAGTAAAACTGAAAATATTATAAAAACTAGTTAAAACGCTACTCTAACTAGATTTTCAAAAGTTATAGCGCGTTAATTTGAACCAAGATTTTACCTTCTTGCTTCTAAAATGTAGTGTGGTTGTCACATTTAAGGTTAGTGTTTAGAAATGATGGAATCCACTATTTCTTTATCTTTATTTTTCTTTTTTAATACTAAATATATAATAATACAAAAATAAAATTATTGCTTTCTTTTTTCATTTTATAAAATATCACAACAGAGGAAAAGGTAAATAACCAAACTCATAACTCAAATATGTCAATGTATATTTAATAACTACATAAATATAAGTTAAAGTCGTAATAAATAGTGTTTGACTGTTTTCACATGATTAGGTATATGATGCCATCTGCACTATCTGTTAAATTACTTTTATTTATCGTTATTCAACAATCATTTTATTTGTATCTTTTTTACGGTATTATATTTATCTTTTTTACGGTATTATATTTTCTTTTGTTTAATGTAATGCATATCTTGTATTTACGTTTTCTTTATGTAACACGTTAACAATGCAATTATTTTGTATACTCACGTTATACCTCTTACAATGCCCAGAGAGTAAAATCTAGGTAGAAATAACGTTAATGTTCTAATGAACAATTATTTCACATGATTGGGCCACACAGCTCTAATGGTTAGATGTCATGTCACATGCTTCGTTAAATTTTTTTTTTTAATATAGTTGCACAGTCATCTTGTATTTATGTTTTCTTTACGTTACGCTTTAGCAATGCAATATTTTATGTATTTTTATTATCCCTTATAACGTACAAAAAATAAAATCTAGTTTTATTATATATTACATCTTGAACATATAGATTCAATAACTTTACATCTACTCATAAAACGTGAGTGGATATAGAGATAGACACCATTTCTCCAATGAGAGTGATGTATGTTTTAATGGTGACCTTGTATAATTCGATAACCACAAAAATGATATATGTTTTATGATGATCTTTATATTTATATTTTAGTTTGTTTTGAGTCTTAAAAATAAGGTTGAGACGTAACTGCTCTAAAATTAATGAATATTGTGAAGATAGAATGATCAAATAATGTCACGTGCGACTATTTGACTATGATGAAACCTTACTAAATGAACTCAAGCCCTTTAGTCCTATTTTCCGGCATATTTCATAAAAAGTTTGGAATCAGGACCAGGTTCATCAACCACTACAAAATGACACATAATCTTGAAAGTAAGAAAGTTTATATTATTTTTGTTCTTTATTTTATTGCAAGAAAACATGTCATTTGTTGACTTTTTATAGTCTTTGAGACATAACAACGTTAAATTAAAACTAGTTTAAAAATTATCTTCAATGTCTAATTTCTAGCTTTGTTAGTTTTATCAAACATACATGGCGAGGTACAACTTTTCAAACCCTGGCTTAAACCCAAGACTTAACACGAAGATGGATAAGAAGGAGCTGCGACATGTAAGTGAACAATAGTTTGAAACGGAGGACACATCATAAGCTAAGTAGCGAGTAAGTAAACCAAAGAGAATAATATAATAATCTCATAACGTTAGGCTAGGGTAGTTAAAGAGAAAAAGAGGATGCGAGACACAAATATGCATGCCGCGACACGATTAGCATGACGGGTCTAGTTAGGTTGCGACTCAAAATTAGGCCATAGTGAAAGTAGTAAAAACTCCCCAAACACTGCCCCCTATGTGTTATGAGAACAACATGCACTTCAAAGTTTTTTTTGTTTTTTTTAATATTCCTCCAATCAAAATGTTACACTCATCTCACATTACACAATCACCATTCACATTATCAATAACTCATTACAAACTTTTTTCACCATCACACCACATCTTGCTTGACACACTTTTCACGTTTATATCATCACACCACTACACATAACCTTAGAGCTTGGTGATAAATGTGTTGTTTTATAACCAAAAAATTGTGAGTTCAAATCCTGTCTAAAGACAAGTGTGGAGATTTAGTTGTTAAAAAAATTGTTCCTAAAAGGTTTAGGGTGCATTTTTCACACTTGTCAAGACCAATCATAACAAGATCAAAGATGGTCACATTAGTGGTGTAGTGGTAAAATATATTTTCACCAAGCCTCTCCCTTGGGCATGATCCGCCAGTGGCTGATGATGTGGCAAGGGACCTGATCACATTACTGGTGTAGTGGTAAAATATATTTTCAAGCCCCATTAATCATTACTCTCTCCTCACAACTCTCTCCTCCTTCGGCGTGAAAGATTTCAAGCCCCAACCCGGTTTTTCAATTTTCGCGCCCCACCGTAGTGGGTGGGGGCGTAATCGGGGCGCGAAAGAGGGTTTAAATCTCCTTTCAAGCCCCATTACGGATAGCCTAAAAGCAAACATCATCAAAGTGAGAAGGCTAAAGATAATTCCTAGGATATAACATCATCATAAGTTCATAACGTCAATAAATGTTTGCTATGATATGAAGCCCATATCAACTAAATAGACTTTTTATGTTTGCACCTGAAATGTTTGCATATGAGCCCGTCGAGATACTTAGCAGGATTCAACGAGTCATGCATAGTAATGTCATGACATCTAGATCTGTAAATGTAGTTTTTAGACAGATTGGTTTTGCTATACAAAAAATGTTTAGCGACACAACTTGTTACCCCAGATTGATTTTGCTATACAAAAAAAGTTTAGCGACACAGCTTGTTGCCCGTTTGCTTTTGATAACGGTTTGTCAGGCCGTTTCAAATCCCCAACTAGATTGATTTGTAGTAGTGGTAAGTTAGGGTTATCGAACCAAGGGAATATGTGGAAATTGACTAGTCGATTAACTAAGTTAACTAAATTTACTGATTACCTAAAATTAACTAAGGTTGCCACTTGGCTGTTTTGAGTTGTTGGGTGAATTAACTAACAAATTAACTAACTTAACCTAAGAACTTAATTGAATTCAAATGAGACGAATCTAACCACTTCTGGATCCTGGTTGGCTACCGATCTAGAAGAACCTAATTCCTTAACCGTGACACATAGACATGCCCCCCAATTGCTTCCTTGACCTAATAACCTAGTTTCCTAATGGGCTGATTAGTCCTGCCGCAAGAAAGTGCTAGATCAATAAACAGTGGACCACTAAAACCCTAGATTACTAGTTAATTTTAACAATTCCGCATGTAGGTATTCAACGGTAGCAAGTATTCCGGAATAACTAGTTAAGAAATAGGTTAATCATAGAACGAATCCACCAACCAATCACCAAAAGTGGTTAGTGGTGGATTAGCCGGACATGGCTAATGAAACAAACATGATCACAATTAAAGATTGCATAAAAAACGTTACCGGATGATTACAACCTTCAAAAAATCTCTAAAAAAGTCTCCAAGTTCGTAATTCTCACCCCAAAAACGGCTGGGGATGATTAGGGTTCGAACTAGATCCTAAACACCCTTTAAATAGGTTTAGAAAAATAAAACAATTAATTTTCTGCCGACTCGGCCCGTGGGCGTACCGCCCCAAAGTGTGAAACTCTGGGCGTACCGCCCGGATTTAATCTTCCGGCTGCACCTCTAAACTTTAGGGCGTACCGCCCTGACTTCTTCTCTTCTGGGCGTACCGCCCTGATTTGAATCTCAGGAACTTTCTTCAATTTTCTTCTAAGTTTTCACTCGTTCCCGGTTTTTCTCGAACTTTGTACCGACAGCTTCCAGCTTCTCTCGTAACTGCTTCAATTTAACTCATTAAGCATCCGGTACCTCAAAACATAAAACCCGTGAAAATGCAACATAATCCAACCATTATTGTTATTAAATAAGACAATATAAACATAATAATGACGACACATTGGACTAACATCAGCTTTCTATCTTCTTGTAAAAACAACTATATATATATTAAATGAAATCTCTAAGTGAACTCAAAAAAATAACTTGACAAAAATACATTAACGTCACTTGAAAACCCTTTACCACATGCATGCTTCCTAGAGTAGCATCTTAGTTCAAGTACCATGGATTGTTAGCCCCTAAATTATTTTCTTATGGCCCGTGGGACCTCGGTCACTCCCCTTTCTTTTTGCTATGTAGTATTAAATTTTACCTCCATTTCTTAAAAAAAAAAATTATATACCAAGTCCACCCACCCTCTGAACTTTTGTTCAAGCTCTATTAACTGGTTATACACATTTATAAGATTAAAAGTATATTGTAACATTTATAGTATATATTATACCCTGAATCCGTTTTTTAGAATATCATTTGAAAATTGTAATAGCAGGAAGAACATAGACTAGTCATGCTTTTCGGGGCTTGTCATAATTAGACTAGTCACGGTATGAACCCGCCAAGATTTTGTTGCAGGAACAAATGAATCCAAAGAGGAAGAAGAATGAACAGATGTGTTAATCTAATTATGACAAGGCCTAGAGAATAAAGCCCAATTCTATAGGTCTCAATCTGATAGGCCCAAGTGAAGAAGGTTTTGGCCCAGTGGTCTTTCCAATAAATAAAAGACTCACCCCAAAATGAATAGGATCTTCTTCTTCCTCCGGTAAATAATTTCATACATCATTGTCATAACCTCCATGATTAATTGTTTATCAATACATGAATACAATCATTCCCTTGATAACTCTGCCGATTAGGAAGATTCAGATGGGTCGGTTCAGCTGACAATCTAGAACGGGTTGTTGGGTTTCATACTTTCATGCACGAGTATATAAAATAATTTGATGATGGAAGCAAGAATCATGGAAGTTTTTCGAACTTTAAAACAAACCCATCAATGATCCATATGTGAGTGCCATGAAATTAAGAAACTCTATCATATATAAGATGTTTAGAAACAACAACCTTGTTTCACATGTTCTTTGTGTCTAATATCAGGGGCGGATTTATGTGTATGGGTACGTAGTCACAGAAATACAGTCTTTTTTTCATCTATGTAGAGCTACATGTACAGATTTTTGGGTGACTACATTGTTTTTTTCTCATAGTGAAATAGTGAATACATATCTTTTATTTGGAAGAACAAAACATAAATCATTTGTCTTAATGGTAGACCTTCAGCGTATTTCGTTGGACTATTTAGATTCATGCTCGAGTCTTGTAGGTAATATAATTTTGTTAATTTTTTTAATTCAGGGATTAGGGATAGTTTGATGAAATCAGCTCCCAATCCAACCCATACCCAATTCACTATTTCATATTTTCATTTACTAACCTAATGGCCCACTTCCATTTAATCAATTTAAAATTTAGAACTAATAAAATTATCACCAAATTTAGAATTCTAATTAACGAGGCTCTGTGCTTTTTCTTGTTGACTTTTTTCTTTAAATGAAGATTGATTTTTGATTATTTATAAATCTCAGTTCTCATTCTTGATCGTTGTAAAGACCGTCGTATTTATATTATGTGTTTTTTTTATATTCTAATGACAATGTAATTTTTAGTATCGTGTCATATTTGTATTAGGTTACCAACCCGACCGACTCCGACCGGATTTTTTATATTTATGTTTTTATAAAATTGAAGCATTTAAAACTAGTGATTACAATGAAAAACAATCTTGGATCTGCCATTGTCTGTCTGATATCCCTTTTGGTATCTTGTACATATTTTTGTCAACATGGAATGTAAGTTAATTTCTCACTTCTCAGGAAATTAAATTCAAATAAATGATCATCCAAAAAAATCACATAATTGTAAAGGAGATATGTCATCAAATTACAGGAAGAGCCAAAAACACACAACATAAACAAACAACATTATTATTATTATTACTACTACTACGTACTCCTTTTATTATTATTAGTGACAGTCGGTCATGGTCACTCTGCCGACTCGCTTGAAAAAGAAAACTCTTAGACAAAACGATTCAGATACTCGTCAACTGTAGTATACTTAACATCAGGATAAAGCTCTGAAGCCTCCACCCCGAATGACGGTTCGATCTGAAAGCTCGTTTGATCTCCCTTCACAAAGATCGCGTGAGAGAGTGCCAAGATCAAGTTGAGCGGAAATGGGGATTCTGCACGTTAAAGAACAAAACGTTTACAAATTTAACATCATAACATCCATAGGGTTATACCGATCCTAACTTACCCTCTATGTTCTTCAACACTTGGTCTTCAGTCAGATAGATCTTCTCCAAGGTGTTACCGATCTTTTTCTCCCACAACGACACGAGTTCGTTGAACGAGTATATGTTACTCGACGGCTTTATGTAGACACTTTTGTTGACGGTTCTCGGGTCATCCACGGTTTTAATGGTGTAGGTTGCAATGTCATGTTCATCATTGAAGACAACTAAAGTATATATAGATAGGTAAATGGTAATGCTCGAATAATAACCGAAAAAACTGAAATAATTGTGTTCACCTTTCGTGTTTCCATCGCCTAAGCTAACGACTTTGTCCCTCGGGGGAGCAGTGACCCCTGCCTGAAGGAAATAACCCGAAAAACAGTTGGAAATTACATAGGTATAAGGGATGTTTTCAGCCTCGATGGCTTGGCGAACGACAAACTTGGTTGCGAACGCGTCTTTGGCGGGTCCCACGGCATTTACGCAATCCGCATCGTTTCCAAACTCGGATGGGTAAAATTTCTTATTGATAGTCGTCATAATAAGTTCAAAGGTTAGAAACTGTAGCTACATTCCCAGTTGTTAATTTGTGCATTCGTAGGTTTAAACAAAATAAATTGATAGGTTTAATTGATTTGAAACGTGTTATTATCGATTTATGGAATTTCAATATTTTTGTTTGAATACTTCTTCTAATCACTAAAAAATAACCTAGTTAACAATTATGGAATTAGTTAACGGCAATATCAGAACAACAAACGTTATACTAAAACATTCATATGGAAAATTGGAGTGAGGTTATAATGAGAAGTTAGATGAAAATAAGAAGGATAAGAAGCCTTCTCATCCGTTAGATCTGATGATCAATGGCCCAGATTTAATCACTTAATTAAAACTCAAAAATAAATGGTTAGGTACACGGAGGGGCAATTTGGTCAAATTGCCCCTTTTTCTCTTTCCCCCAATTATTAAAACCTTCATAACTTTTTCATACGATATTATTTTTTTATAAAAATTACACCATAAAAACAAGCGTTTTTTTATCTTTAAAACCCATACCATATTGCTATATAAAAAATAAAATAAAAAAATTATGTCAATGACGTGAACATATGACACAACGACCTGAACATATGACACAATTGACCTGAACATATAACATAATGACCTGAACATATGACACAATGACACAATAATCTGAACAATGTTCAGGTCATTGTGTCATATGTTCAAGTCGTTGTGTTATTGTGTCATATGTTCAGGTCGTTGTGTTATATGTTCAGCTCATTCACAATTTTTTATATATATATATAGCAATATTGTATGGGTTTTAAAGATAAAAAAACACTTGTTTTTATGGTGAAAGTTTTATAAAAAAATAATATCGTATGTAAAAGTTATAAACGTTTTGATAATTGAGGGGAAAGTGAAAAATATGCATGTTTCCAGATTTGCCCTCCTTCTTATCCTTCTTATTTTGCATAAACTATATATAAACATAA
>JBCNJP010003883.1:0-12413 GCA_039602395.1 Deinandra increscens subsp. villosa | reverse complement strand
GTCATCACAAACACAGCAGGTAAGCATCCAAAAAAAAGATCCAGCACCTGTTTTTTTCGGCATACAAAATTAACAGAAGGTGTGATTGCACAAACACATCCAAAACAAAGATCCATTAGATGCAAGTGGTCCAAACAGAGGACAGAGGAGAAGGAGATGAATTCGAATAGTCGACTGTCGACTTACGCCCTTAGGGTTTCAAACGACCGGACTCGATGAGTTACCAGATATATTGAAGGGTTTTTTTTGGGCCTGGATATTCACAATTATTTTGGGCCTGAAACATTTAGGTATTAATAAAATGGTGCTCTTTTATTAATAATCGATTAATCAGTTAATGATCGATGCTAATAATCGGTTATAAATAATCGATCCCAAATCGATTTCCAGGTCAAAATTCTATAATCGATCTCTAACCTACGGTTATTCTCTAACCGTAATCGGTTAAATATCGGTTTCGATTTCGATTAATAATCAGTGTCGGTTCAGTTAATCGATTACTTTGTACATAGCTAATGCACATAATGTTACACACTTGTATCAGGTTCTTGCTGCATCAATGCACCGTGTTCTTACAAACCTAAAGCATGGTGTAACAAACATGTAAATATGTTTTTACACTAATAGAAGGGTGTAGGTTGTTGTTAAATTGGTGTAAACGTTCTTACACGTAGAAGTCAGTAAAAAAATATAGAGGAAATCCAAGAATGCCAAATTAAATGGTGTATAAAAGAAGCAAAAGAAAAGTTCAATCTCATCGAACAATCAGGTATGGTTAAAGTATGATTAAATCTTGTTCCACATATGTTACATATCGTTGCATTCTCGTAGGAGTATGTTACATGATTGTTAATATATTGCATGCTCGTAGGCATTTGTTACATGGTTGCATCTTGTTACATATATGTTACATATTCATTATAGAATCCTACAAACAAGTAGTAAAATAATAAGTAAAAAGGTAAAAAAAAATTAATAAAAAAGTTTAAAAGAATGTTTAATAAATGTAAAAAAAGTTATTAAAAATATAAAAATAAAAAAAATAAAAGTAAAAAACTATATTAAAAAACATAAAAAGCAAATTAAAAAAACTAATAAAAAGTTTCTAAAAATTAAGTTAAAAAGGTAAAAATATTAAGTTAAAAAAGTTAATAAAAATGTGTAAAAAAAGTTATAAAAAACGTAAGAAAAATTAAAAGTTTATAAAATTTAGCTAAAAAAAAGAATATAAATTTTTTAAAAAAGTTAATAAAACAAAAGTTAAAAACTAAGTTATATGAATATAAAAAAAATGTAATAAAAACATAAAAATAAAGTTTTTAAAAAATATTTAAAACAATTAATCATGACTAATCAAGATATTTTGTTACTTAAATAATATTTTAATATGATTTTGTCTTTAGTAATATAAGTTAAAAACTTTATTGTCTTTTTGAATTAAAATAAATAAAATGAGTTAGATTCTAAATGAATGCTTAGAAACTGTTTTTACGGTTCTCACAATAAGAAAAAGTTCTCAAATGATTCTAACTCATATAACTATAAATAAATAAATACATAATTAATATAGAAAAATACATAAAACAAAAATAAAGGTAAAAACTATCAAAAAAGGGTTTGAATCTTGATAAACAAACGTCTCACAAGTTTGAAACATGATAAAGCTGAAAATAAAGAAAAAAATAAATTTGAAGCAAGTTTGAAACATAACATGAATCAATAATATGTCAAGAAGTAAAAACCTAAGCCGTAACCACTACACTATAAAGTATAAACCACCTTGTTAACAATTTGCGAAAGTTAATACCTTTCACTTAAGATGAAAAACAGAAAATCACAAAAAAAAAAAACTCACATGTTCAAAATCTTACATGCGACCTCTAGTGGTTGAAATGAAACCGAATGGCTCTACCAGTGCGTTGCTTCAATTTGTATTATTTTTTCCAACAAACAAACTTTATATGACAAAATGAAAAGTCAAACTAATCAAACACACCCTTATTTTACTTTCTAAACGTTTTATATTTTTTTTAACGGTAAACACCCGATTAATCGGTAGTCTAATAATAACAAACGTCAAACGATATTTCCCACGACACGTTCTCTAAATGTTTTATACAAGATTCCTATGAGCGCGCGTTGCGCGCGCTGCGCCTTTTGAAAAGCGCTCAAATGTTGTTTGGCGTATTACACTAACGTTGATAGCTTGTCGATACATCAATTTGCGTTTATTTGTTACCATAATTTGGTAATCATATGATGAAAGTATATATGATTGGCCACCATACTCTTTTTCACGTGTGACTAAACAAACAACATGTTGTACTCCAATTCAAGACCATTTTTTTTACAAAAAACATTCAAAACAACTTATAATTTTAGAAACAAAAGAGAGTGATCAATCTGTTAATGTTCATGCACAATTAGGTAGCCAGCAGGAATGACCAGGTGTGTAAATGAACACCAATAGTGACAGCCAAAATGGTATAAATATAGAATTACAAAATAGCATGAATCAGAACCGGCAAACAAACACAAATAAGCAAATATTTCATAAGGCATCACTTATCTTTACATGTAAAAGCACACAAAGGCATCCATATTTTTATAGAAAACATTAATAAGTAAGCAAAATAGGAACTACATGCTCCTTTAATATAATATTCTTCACCATACATAAGCACATATATGCTTACCAAAAGGGTTAGGGTATTTTTCACCATACATAAGCACATATATGCTTACCAAAAGGCTGCTAATACATTCTTACTAAAACCTCCCTAGGCTTACCTAGTTTTATATTTACATATGAAGCTACATAACAGTTTATGCTTCTAGTATCACCAAAATAGCATAAGAGGCTTTACCTAGTGAAGCTACCATCCTACCCTCCTTGTTCAAGCCTGTGCATTGCCTTTTGATTTCTTCTTACCAGCAGGGAAGCCACTGCCCGTGTCTATGGACCTTTTCGTGGAGCTTGATCCGTCCTGTTTCTGGATAGTGTCTTCTTCATCGATAGACTGCGCAGCGTCGCTGTGCTGGGCCTGTTTCTGTCGTGCAGCAGCGGTTTTCGCTGGTGTAACCGGCGCAAGCATGAGGCGCTTATCTAGCAATGCGTCAGCGCCCGCAGCTGCAGCTATAAGCGGCTGCTGCAACAGTGCAGCACGCTCAACAGACGGTCCAACCACCAGAGGAATGCTGCCAGAAACTACTGATGCGGCAGCGGAGGATGACGCGTCTATGTCTGTGCTGGGATGGAAGACCTTGTTAACAACAAACTTCAGAATATTGTCACGCGACACCTCACCTTTCTGTAGCTTGAAAATCATCCTCATGCCTCTGATGACTAACAGCGGATCAGGTGTTTTTGCTGCATCAAAGTAGCCTTCTCTTGTGATCATATCATAGCACCTAGTGCCCAGCATTGTCGTCATAGGCTCATCGAATACAGTTACATACGCTTTACCGGTGCCATCCTCAATGACGCAGTTCACAGAGTACCTGTTGAATTGTATTGCATCATGTGTTTACACCAATCCGTGTTATATTAATCTCTAGACAGTAACATACCTGTATTTGAGAGATGCAGTGCCATGTCTTGGGCATGTGTAAGTATTTCCTTGGGGCAATATTGTCCTCTTACATGCAAGGCATCTGACAAAGTACCATGAACGGTCTTTGGTGATTTCAGTAACCGTGGCCTCACAGGTACACATAATATCCTGTTGTCCAATGCCTTTACATTAGAAACGTCCATATAACAACAGAGGACATATTGGAAGAATATAAACACCACTCACAAAGAGACCCCTGACATCGTCCTGGTAAATGGCAGCTAATGTCCTCCTCTCTCTATCCGATATCTGCGGTGTGAATGTTACCCTTGGCGCATCTGCAGGCGGCGCCATATGGTACCTGTCACCATTTCAATATGGAACCAAGTAAGCATGCCTATCACATATCTGCTGCTTTATATAGCAAATAAGCAACTGAATGGATCTCAACTGGTGAAGTGATGTTAGATGTTACCTTGCAGCAAGTTCATGTGCCATCTCAATGTCAGGATTGATTTCCACTCTTGTGGCAGCGGTGGATTCTAACTGCATGTCGCCTACCACCACATAACGTTGTCAGTTTTATTTATATTGATAACAGTTTCAAGGGTTTGTGCTGTGGACCTTACCATGAAAGTCGATCACTTTAACAGATGCGAGAGCGACTATGACAGGTTTGTCTGTGGCTGCAAGAGCATCCACATCCACCAAAGCAGCAATCTCTCTCCAGAGAGCAACAACAATTGGGTCCCCGCTGTATAGAAAATACCGCATTTGAATAAGTTTACTATGAAAAAAAATTACCTGCCTTTAAAATTCTAGATCATATGCACTGCTACAATCCTCGCATACCTCAAACCCTGAACTGTCAGACGTAGGAGGCTATTTCCAAACTGTGTCTCCACGTGTTCGATGCTCTCAACCCTTGCTATGAAGTCTGTAATAAGGGTTGGCGTTTCAGGCAGCAACAACAATATGTATAAGCATGGTCAGTATGACGGTGTGTGATATTAAATGACTGTAAGCATAGCAAATGTAACGCCGCTAATGGATCACACATAGTATTTTTTTCTCGTGTAATCGATGTAAATGTAACTGATCTACGAATGAAGACCTTACCTGTCAGCACATCAACCTTCTCCATCCTGAGGGAAAGCTCTTCATGCGGTGTAAACCTAAAGAAACTTCTTGGTATGGCATTGTCATCTTCTACAGCAGTGATAGTGGTAACAGCGTCAATTTTAATAGAGGATGTATGCGCAGCCACCCTCATGATAGTAGGTGCATTCTGGCACACATAGTCATCAAAAACGTAGCAGCTCATAAGCACTATCTTGTTGTCTAGGTAAGCCTCATCTGCCAGCCTATACAGCGCATGTATGGTGTCGCCCTGTTCGAAATAGATTTAATGTGAGGACAACCACACAGAAAAGCTAGAAAGGATTGAGATTTTCAATACAGGCACACTTACATGGTTATCGATCAGCAAGTAGCTGCCCCATTTCCTGCGCTTGTAGATGACCCATTTCCGAAGGACCCTGACTTTCACTGGTGCTGGCAGCGAGACTGCCCGAATCTGACTTATCACCACCTGTTCTGCCATTGTTTACCTACACATCATTGAACATATGAGTGAAACCAGCGTTATGCGCAAAGATGTCGTCTTTATAATGCATATATTGACACGACATTTATTATTTGTAAGCATGTTAAGACTATATTATATACATCATCTTATATCTCGAGTTATAAAAGTACACAATCCGGATATATAAAACACCATTTAAGAACACATAACTAAAGCATTATAGGAACACATAAGCTATTTGCTTACACATTAATAAAGCACTTGTGCTCAGTGTCTTCATGTATGGTTACAATTCAACATTCAAGAAATAAATATACAATAAGTATACTAAATTAGATATAATCCCAGTGTTTAAATTTGGTTCATAGTTATAGTTTAACATCCAAACCTGATCCAAGTCTATTTGTTCTAAGAAATCAGAATACACCACATTTCTTGTTGTGTTCGCCAAGTAACCCTCTTGCGGCTTTATTAGAATTTTTAAAGCTTCCGGCGAGGTAGCCCTAGAAAGCGCAACATACAGCTGCCCATGGCTAAAAACATGCTCAGGTAAATATATGCCTATCTTGTTCAGCGACTGGCCCTGGCTTTTATTAATAGTCATAGCATAACAAAGCCTTATAGGAAACTGCCTTCTCCTAAAAATAAAGGGCAGCTCCTTATTGTCGTGAATAAAGCAAATGCGAGGGATATACACTCGCTTCCCAACTGAGGTGCCTGTAATAATCATAGCCTCAATGATTCTGGTTGACAACTGCGTGATAATAAGACGTGTGCCATTGCACAGGCCATTTGTCTGGTCGATGTTGCGAAGAAGCATAACAGGCGTGTTGATTTTTAGCTCCAAACAATGTGCTGGCAGGCCTGGAAAGTCTAGGCTGTTTAGGTATTCATTTGGGTATAGCAATTCAGTTGTGCCCCTGTCGTTCATCTTTGGATCCATGGAATCTATGCTACGGTACAACGATACATCTCCAGGCGTCCTCTGCAACACCATCTGATTTATCTCATCAACCGTTGTATTTTTGGGGCACACAATAGCTTTGTCCGACAGGTTAGTAGCATTTGGAGAGGTTAAGGTCTCGTCATCATATATAAAGTGAATGAGTGTAAGAAGCGCATTCTCGTCATGTCGAATCAAGTACTTTGTCGGTATCTCAATGTCCCGTGCCTCCATAGAGAGGCCTGCTGTAACACTGCCAATCTTGCCGTCGCCTACAGCCAATAGCCACCTTGAAAAATCATCTATAGACCTTCTTTCTGCGTTGGTAACCCCCTCACGATGCAGCCTCATGTTGTGTGTGAGGCGCATAACTTTGAATTTCGCCCA
Organism: Deinandra increscens subsp. villosa; assembly: GCA_039602395.1. NCBI lineage: Eukaryota > Viridiplantae > Streptophyta > Magnoliopsida > Asterales > Asteraceae > Deinandra > Deinandra increscens. The sequence goes on along the minus strand of JBCNJP010003883.1, from coordinate 5,941 downwards.
CAACTCACAATTCGGCAAAGAGCAAGCTATAACTTTTGATTTTGGTGAGTTTCGCTGCACTGGCAGAGTTTGTCGAAAATCGCCACCAAGCAGAATGGACTTCCCACCAAAAGGTACATTGGGAACGTCTAACAGGTCCCTCAACGTCCTATCTAAACACTCATAACACTTCCTATCACTCATCGGCGCCTCATCCCATATGATCAAAGACGTTTCATCAAGCAGTCGTGCCAGTTGTGTCTGCTTTTTAATGTTACAAAGCGATTCAGTTGTTATGTTGATCGGTATTCTGAAACGCGAATGCGCTGTACGCCCAGATGGCAACAGAAGAGATGCCACCCCCGAGGCTGCAACCGTCAACACAATTTGGCCACGCGATCGTATGGCACTTGTGATGGCTTTCCATAGGTAAGTCTTGCCGGTTCCGCCATGGCCATAGACAAAGAGCAGAATCTGTGTATTTGAGTGGTGGGCGCGCATGACTGCCTCATAAATTTCTATCTGTTCTGGATGCATTGATGCCCTCATCCTCTCATTCTGTGTAGCTAGTAAGCGCGTGTCATAACATCTTTCCTCCATGAGAAGTCGGTTACGCAGAAGTTCCTGTAACGCACCCTCTGGTGCCGGTAGGCCATAGTTAGAAAGGGTCGAGTATGACGCCGCTGAATTGAGGATTTTCTCCACCTCATATAGAATCTGCTGCTGCAACAGGAGTGGTGGTATGTTCTTTGCCTGTACTCCTGTGTCGCGCACAATATTTAAGACGATATCATCTCCCATCGATCGCCAATACTCATTCCATAAACGTGTTGGGTTTGAGACCTCACAGTACAAAAGCAAATGAGCAAACAGGGACCTCAATTCAGCAGCAGTAGCCCATGCAGCAGCCTCCTGGCATGCAAGCATCCATTCCGTATCATCGCCAATTAAGCCTAATAACTCACATGCGCGTCGATATGTGGGTTGCCTGATATTCGCCACCACACGTATGTCTTCAAAGGATGTGCAGCCTTTCTTATGACCAAGAAGAATCCTCAGGAAATACAGTTCACGACTGCTAGGATGTACATAGACCAACCTGCCAATGCTTGGCTCTCTTTTTGTTGCACGTCTAATCCAAAACTTCCCGTTACTATCCCACCTATACTCATTAAGGTAATCGACATAACGAAGATGCCGACCACTTGGATCTATTCTGTTGTTGCGCAACCACTCAGTCAACGTGGTTTTTCCTGAACCAGGATTCCTCAACACATTTTCCAGCAGGCTGTTATCATTAAACGTTATGCTCTGCTGACCTTCCAAATGTACCGCTAGAGCCTGAACAGCAGGGTCTCTATGGTGTATTGGGAAATTCAGAATCCTCCACGCAGCCTCATGAGGGCAAATAAAACGACCATCTACAAAATTCTTGATCTCATCTATCTGTTTTTTTTCTTGCGATCCGCTGCTGCTGTCGGGCTCCGCGCTTGTAACAACATTGTATCTAATGCGATCGGCACCCTTAGATATGTACTTGAACAGATACTTGATAAGCATACTCCAACCGCAATACTCTACATTTATATGTGCTCGGAAACGCATTAAAAGCGTCTTATTATACGGCACAACATAACTACTATCAACAAAGACATGCCTCTTCTTAACAGTCGGCCCATTCCTTCGCCTTCTATAGAACGGTTGCCCATTGTCTTCAATGCGCGTAACATCTTGGTAATCCATTGGGAAATTCTTAGAGCATTTCTCATCATTCATACACGAAGAATCGGGATTCGCCAACCCACAGGGCCCATGTATCATTGTCTCGCTCACAATCTGATAAAGAAGAGGGTCTGCCTCCCTATCAGGTATCTCTGCACAAATATAATTATCAAGCTGCGCTGGCTCCTTAATCTTATAGCGATCAGCCACCCACAAAAGTGTATGACAGTGTGGTAACCCCCTCTTCTGAAACTCTATAGTGTAAAGATCTGCCACGTAGGTAAACAGTGAGTACTAAGGTTACACTACGAATTAATGCAAATCAACGGACACGAAAGACACACTTAATACCTGCCACCACAACCCCAAAAGGCCTCTCTGTTTTCAAGAAGGCAATAAAAGCCTGTACCTTCATCCGAAAGACCCTCGCAATGACCTGAGGCCTGTCTTCAGGTTTAAGTAACGGCGTTTCCTCTAAGCACCGCCTAATTTCAGGCCATTTCACATTGCAGGTAAACGTAATGAAATACTGTGGGTTTCCATGCACACGGCAGATGGCCAGGGCATCTTGATAGTGCTTATACATGTACCGTGGCCCCCCGGTAAATGAGGAAGGTAAAATTATCCTTTGCCCAATACTATGCCCTTCAGTATCGCCCCGTGCAATAGCATCATGAATCCCATTTAAAAAATCAGTTCTAAGGCTGGCCTGGTTATCCTGAATATAATCCAACCTATTACGCTCTATCGAAACATAGGCATCAACCAAATACTGCTGGAACAGACGACCGCCATTAAGTATATGCGTATAGGTATGTGGCCTATCATGTATCTGGTAGCTATAATACATATTCAGTGTCAAGCGCTTTTCCTTCGTTGCCCCTGGCACAACCAATTTCATATCAGCTGTCCATCCAGTCTCACCTAAAGGGAAGAGCAATGGATATTGTAGAGACATATAGCACGGATGTAAAATGTTAACACGCTGAAGCTCACCGTCCTTTGTGCGCACGATTATATCGAAATCTTTTGCTGTAGGGTCGGCGTCATATATAATAGCTCCAAGAGTGCCTTCTGCCGGGCTCTGATAGGGATGCATACCAACGTTATGGTTAAGCCGAACGTAAAATTCTGGAACACTTGCTGCTGCACAAAGATCCCTTGCGGTCCTAAACAACCTCACCAAGGAGTTACACCTGTCGAGTGTATGTATAAGTGTCTGAATAATACGTGGGCACAGTTTTTTACGCACCTTCAAGTCAAATATAGAGAGCCTATTTGAGACCTCATTCAGAGTGTCATAGATATACAGCTGAAGGAATTTTGGCCTTGCGTTATCAGCTGGGCAGAGCGAACCCAGGACGTGGGACACCTGACCGGACACCTTAAAGACAGGTGGTGCAGAACCAACGTTAATATCCTTATCCACCTTCGCGCCAAAGGAAGTCATTGCGAACATCGAATTATAGCGGCGCACATTTGGCAAGAAAGCCTTATCACCAAACAGCTCTTTAATCACACGCGGAGGGTTTATTGGATACCTCATGCGCACCTTCTTGGACCTACAACAGATGGTGTACTTAGGACGCTCCCCAACCAGGCTCTTGCAAGAACGCTCTGGGTACCAAAAGCGTGCAGAACAGAACTCACAGACTTGGTCACAGTCCCCCAGGTCCTCGTAGCTATAAGATCTATGCACCGAATCCAAAGCACCTGACGAACTCCCCTCACCACTCTGTGATTGTTTTCGTTTACGCGAGGCCACCTTAGCAGGCATACTTATAAGTCTAAAATAAAGGTCTAATATGCAAGCAACCCTGGCCAACTAAATAAGCAGCTAAATCACGCACACACCTAAAGAGCACACCAAATGACCAGCAACATATATACTAAATAATAAAAGCAATGAAAGCAACCTCAAATAAGCACATCAAAAGCAATAACCACAGGCACAACAGTAGGCACAATAGATTTCTAACAGACCAAACTAACACCAACAACACCAACCAAAACACAGTCAAACAGCACAGCAAAAAAAACTGAGAGAAAAGGCCTTACGTATCGCAACAGGAGACACCCAGCCCACCAATTCTGCCACAAAAACAAATATAAACAAACCACATCAGCAAAGAAATTAACACATGTAGCATACCATTATTTACAATCGTTGCACACAACCACACATAATGCATATTTATAACCAACCCATGTAAACCACTCAATTAGGCAAAAAAAAAAAGGCCACCACTTTACAACACCTCTAATGAAAAGCATATGAAGCTCCAAACCAGCCCTGCTGTATAAAACCACAAACCAACCATATTGAGCACCGAGCATGAAGCTATGACGGTCTAACTGTCTATAAATCCTTTAGACTCAGATCGTTCATGACAAAAGTAAATACAAAACTGAAGGCATATGTATCAGTTTGCAATTATTGTTTTATTTGCAATTATTGTTTTAAGCAGGTGCTGATGTGGATACAAAACAGTAAACACAACAAACATGATAACATTTAAAGAGTTTCATAAACAAAAAAAAAAACAATCCTTGAGATATTTTTTAATGTTTTTTTATCAACTCTTTCTTATCGACTCTAGGGGCGATTTGGTTATAAAATAGCCATATGTTTTTAAAGAAGTTTAAAAAAGTATGCTTAGTGTCGGACTGTCGGTTTCATACCTTCAACTGTACAAATTCTGAATGGGAGAACCATATTATACCCAACGATAATCAACTCACACAAACAATTGTTCAATTCACTCTGAACTCATGAGCAAAATGCCATAATTATTGGCTATATGTTCTAATTTGACACTTCCCATACATAATTTTAGCTATATGTTTTAAAATGACAAAATGAATACAGAAGTAACCTTCTCAAGCATTTTGGGTCAATTAAAACCATATTAGCAAAGAAGCATAAACACAGCAAACCAAAAGTAAAATATATCTACAGACCCATTTAGACGTAATCATATAAACCACATATGCACTATTTTTTAAAAGGTTTGTATTGAAGAAAGTATTGAGAGATCTTTAAGATTAAATCCACAAACCAAAATAATAAGCTGCTAGAAGCAAAAGAAAGATGAGAAACCTTTTACAGTGAACCATTTACAACCATTTAAGTTGTAGTAGTTACAGAAATATACATCCCAAGGTATAAACTTTAAAAACCCCCTTTTTTTAAAAGATCTTGCTGACCAAATTTTGTTGCAATTGTTTCTTTTTTATAAGCATATCTCGAATATCAACATGTAACATGTGCTCTTTTGTATGAGAAACACTTACATAAAGTAATTAAAGACCAGAAAAATAGTATAAATGAGAGAACCACATCTTGGCATTTCATCAAACATGTTGTGGGCATAAAAACACACACCCTGGGAATTTTTTTCTCTGCTGCTGTACTCAGGAACCAACAACTCACATAAGTAAAAAACAGATGATGAACCATTACCTAATTCAGAGAAGGAAACTGAACCACAGCACAATCAGACCTGCAAACAAAGAACTCAATCAGTAAAACCAAAAAGAGTAAGAAAAAGGAGTTTGTGGTTCAATCGATAGGGAATACATAAAGAGAGCACTTACAGGCAGTAACAATGGAGAATTCTAAATTATGTGTAATGTAGCCTGCCTTATATTGACCATAAACCCATGCCCCCTTGCCTGTGAAGAACAGTGGCGTGATGGTGTAGCCTTGCTGCATTAATTACAAATCTTCCGTAGGATATGCAAACCAAGAAGCGATTGGTACGACAACTTTGAAATCGTGAAGGTCTAAGTGCTGTAGCAACGTGGAGTTGATGAATCTGTGAGGATACTGTCAAACGGCAACCAGCCTCGTTGATTTCGTGTACGAACTTACACTGTTAGAGCGAGTGGTGGTTGAAGACATCAACGTATGTCCGCTGTGTGTGTGCCCACGTGGAAAGGCACACGTGACTTGGCCGGTGAACCAAGAAAAGGGACGAAAAAGACGCACGTTGTACCAAGAGGCTTCAAGCTTGTACATTCACATGCTATAGGGGGTGTACATGCCGCTTTAAAACTTGTAATTCAGACTTCCTAATGTTTTATAAGGGAATAGTATGAACAATCTTTATAGTTTATTATTATTTTTTAAATAAACCAATTAATAAATCTTTAAATGTAAAATAATAAGTATTTTACTTATTTTTTCTAAAAATTTATAAAGTTTAACAAAAATGATAGGAAAAAAAAATCCGATTAT
>JBCNJP010003878.1:0-11593 GCA_039602395.1 Deinandra increscens subsp. villosa | reverse complement strand
AAGCGTATGTCCGGAGAGTATTTAAGCCTACGGGGTTACACGTCTCGACACTAATGTATTTGTATTAATTAATTAGTTAATTAATATTTATCATGAACATTTAACGAGTAATCGTTAAAAACTAACAGTTAATTGTTAACAGGGGTGTTAGTTGTAATTAGAGAGAGTTAAAATTGGATTACAATTGAGAGAAGGATTGGGATAAGGCCTTAGGGCCGAATTCGTGGATGGTCCTGAAAACTCGAATAGCTTCGGATCTAGTGATTTGTACACCGAAATCGAACCGAAAGATTACCCGAAACGAATAACACTAACAAGGTAAATAAACTCGGTTTATAGCTCAAATCGATCAATGTTTACATGATTTGGACTCGTTTACAGCAGCTAATCATGATCCTAACATCAATTCTCTCTGAACTTGAAGATCAAAAACTCCTCCTCTTGTAATTGAACTCGGGAAAATGGTTAATTGAGGTGTGTCCCCTTTGTCCGAACTCCAAACTCCATATATATAGGGAAACCAGTTGAGTGCCGAACTTGAAGTTCGGAGGCAGGTCGTAATTTCCGAACACAAGGTTCGGCTGCTTCTCCGTTTGATAATCTGCTATCCTTCATCCACTTTATGATTAATTTGTTGGTTTTATAAACCAACCCTCAAGTATTGGATAATGACAATAACTACCCAATACAAGAATTAACAATTCTAACAAACAACTAACTGTACTAACTGAAATACACACACGTCACACATATTTTGCACTAACAAACTCCCCCTTGACGTGTGCTGTATCAGATCTTCCAACTCTTCAAATCTGTTGTTAGTTGATGTAGGGTAGGCACGGCTGGAACAGGACTAAGTCAACTGAACTCTTTCTGAAAGTGATAAACTCTTTGACAACTTCATAACCATGCTTGCAATCCATTCTAAGATCTTTATCTGAAAGACTTTGATTATTTTAACCAGCAACCTTTAGAAAGTGCGGTTTTTCTTTTCCAAACATAACTGTAATTTTGAAAATTTGTTGTATCACGTGTCGATCAGATCAAAAACAAAGAAGAAAGAAAATCTTTTTGGATTTTACAAAGTTTATATCAAAACACACTGAAAATCTTTTTGATTTTTCATAAACTGAAACATATATGCAATATAGAATTAAACTCTATTTTTTTTTTTGGTGAGAAAGATCACAACATGAGGTCATATCAGACTAAACGCATCGTACACACTGCAATTTCAAAATACTAAGCATGCAAGCCAAGCTGACTGAGAATAAAACCATTTGGTTTATTTCAGCTAATGCAGGTCATTATCTATAGCTTTCTGATATGAAATTTAGTGTATTTATCGAGCATTGATAACATGGTACCCACACAATCAGGAATACTGGCAATCCGCTTATTTCATATTTTTGTATTTTTCTTTTATTCAAGCCAAGTTACTCGCAGCAGATTTCTCATACTGATATTGTAAACTTGCTTATACAGAATCAAATGCCACAGAGATATCAAGTTCATGGTGTTTCTTGCAAAAAGAAAGCAGAACCCTAAACAAACAACAATCAGGTCGGCCGGTAGGCACGCAGAGAAAGTCCGATTGTTTAGGAAAATAAGAAATGTAAAATAAAGCAGAAGTTGTATAATCCAACAACAATCAGGTCGGTACTCACGTACACGCAGAGAAAGTCCGATGGATTATACGAAACACCAAAGAAAATAACGCAGAACGTCAAACGAACAACAATCAGGTCGATCTTTCGAAACGCAGAGAAAGTCCGATCGTTTGACAAAATAAAGAAAATCAAACAAGTTGAAATCTTTCAAAATAAAGCAAGTGTACACCAGAACATCTCTTTATTCTATTTTTGGTATTTTCTCATTTTATTTTGCCAGATATGCACAGTACCCATCATGATTTGTAACCACAGTTATCAAGCAAGCGTTATCTTTATATCATACTCGCATATATCAGACTACTCAGCACATTCAATCAAGTCAAGCAAGTACCTACAGCCTTTCTTTCTACTTTATTCATGGCAGATAACGTATGCTAATGTACCATCATTTCTCACATGGTTGGATCAATTTCTCTTTTTGAGATTTTTCATTTTTTTAGTATTTTTCATAAAGGAAACAAACATCACACTACTTTTGTGTTTTTCAAATATTCCCCCCTAAAATTCAACAAACTCTATTTTTGAATTTTCCAAAATTTTTACCCCTAAAGATATGAAAGAAAGTAAAAGAAAAGAAAATAAAAGTGATCGACCAACACGGATACCTTGGATTTTTAGATTTTGAAAATCATTTTTCTCAAAAAAGTTTATGAAATATCAACTCTGTTAAGCGCTAACTTAAGCAAAATACTCCACTATCAGCAACTTTGCAATCACTAATAGGTCTTCTTGAAGTACCTGCACACAACCTCAAACAACTTTTAGTTAAATACGGGAACCCAAACCGGCTTGGGTCGTCCCGTATCCTCAACAAAATCGTTTCCCACCGAGGTTGCCATTTTCTGTTTCTAAGAACGAAATGGTTTAGACGATTTCGCCCGATGCGAATCAGAACCATTGACATGCCGTGACAAGTTGGAAACAATATTTAACAACTCACCAACTAACATTTTCTCAGGTTTTGGATGACGTTGGTGATGTTGTCTAGGCCCATAGTAAGAAAAATCATTTGAGTAAGGCATTTTAAACTCATTTTGGAAAAATTGTTTTGCTTTTGAAAACTGTGGTGACCAATCATCATAATTTGAGGTTTTACCAACAACCGACTTCTTATGAGCTGGTTTTTGTTGGTTTTGCTGAATTTGTCTAAGAGGTACCTCATTGAGAATCATCGAATCGGAGGATGGTGATCGATATGAACCACATGAAAACCTTTTCCGAGTAGCACAATCACGAATCACATGTCCCGTCTTGTTGCAGTAAAAGCAAGCTCTCCTATCAACCGACTTAGGAGATGACATGGATTCTGTTGACATTGTAGAATGTTGAGAAGAATCACTCTCTAGACTCTCTAACTTAGAATTTGTTGATAGAAAATCAGCATCAGGTTCACACAAGATATGATTCTCAAGTGGAATCTCCTTTTCTTTTTGAACCTTGATATCCTCCACAATTTCTTCTATCTCAAACACATCTTGGAGATCATTTCCAACATTCACATTCTCGTCTTTGCTTTCATATCCCAGACCACCATTCTTTTTAGATTTATCTGGTACCGACTTAGGCTTCTCTTGACCTTGTGAAGCAAGTCGAGAAAACTCATCCTTGATGGCATTTAAATCATTTTTATTGGAAAGCAAAGATTCATCATCAATCACAATCTCCGAAAATTTGTTGACTTTCACTTTTCCTGAATTGCCGTCAAAAACCTTTTTCTTATCAAGCAATATGGAACTTGAAACAAATTTAGTTCTCTTGTTAGCATCAAAATTCTCTTCATTTTTCTTCTGCGACTTTGACTTTTTCTTCTCAGAAGAATTATCAGCAAACTTTGAATAATCATGAACTTCTTCCGTTACTTTCAAAGTATTGATAGAATTTTCAATAACCACAGGAGGTGGAACATTTTTTAGAATACCATCACCAAAAATCTGTTGAAAATTCTCCTTTTTGCACAAAAAATTTGTGAAAGACGATGAATTATTGAGATTATGCAACTGTCTTTTGAAACCACGAACCTCAATCTTCATGTCTGCAATTTTCTTTTGCGCTTCAGCCAACTCTTTTTGTGTTGCAAGAAGTTCTTCTGTTGTTCTATTCAGAGTAAACTTTTCTCTCCTTAACTGATCATGAGCATCATATGTTTCTTGAACAACCTTTTCCCATTTCTGTTTATAAATCTCAATATTCTGCTTCAAAAGCTTGTTTTCACAGAGCAATTCAGTTTTAGCATCTAACAGCTTCGTGTTGTCCTCTTGATGATTTAATTCTTTAGCAGTAAGATCAACAACTTCCTTTTCTAGACCTTCAAGTTTGATTTTTGATTTTGCAAACAAATCATCAAAAGCTGCTGCCATATCACCTGCTTCTTTCTTCCATTTCTCAACTTCCGTTATCAAATCATCATCAACTTCCTTTATCAAATCATCATTTGCTTCAGTCAGCTTTGAAACTTTTGCAATCAACTCAGCATTCTCATGCTTAAGCTTCAATTCATTCTCAGCAGCTTCACGTTTTGAAGAACCATCTTTTTGAAGTTCTTCAATTGGAATGTCTTTGTTTTTGTGAACCTGGACATCCTCAAACACTTTTCCTATCTGGATCTTCTCCTTGTCATTTTGAATACCATTGACAAGTCTATCTATTTTCTGAAGAATTTTGTTCTCTTTCAATGCAATCCTTTCAGATAATGTCAATGATATGTCAGAAGATGACTCCCGAATTGGAAATGTGTTTTGTTCTTGATAACTGTCAAGTTTGGTAGTATATTCGGTACACGTTTTTGTCAGAATCTTACAATTTGCACAAGATTCAAATTCCTCAGTGTCAATCTTCTTTCTGGATTTATTCATTTCAGCATATTCCTGAGCAAGAGCATCACATAGCACTTTAGAATTTTTGCAAGTCTTGAATTGAAACAGTAATTCTTTTGACAATGCCATTGTGAGAATTTCATAAGCTTTTAATTCTCTTTCATAACATTCCCTCTCCTCAAATGAAAGATCTCTCTGCATTTTAGGTACCCCATTAGAATAAGTTGGGTAAGTAAACTCTTTCTCCATTGAAATCCACAAATCTTCATCCACTTTATCAACATATGCTTTAAAACTTGTTACCCAACTAGGATAATCCTCAAGCTTTACCAATTTTGGCACATTCTGATGTTCACGGGCACTAAAAGCATCAATTTCATTCATTTTGAAAGTTTATAAAATTCTGCTTCAACAAACCTAATGAACAATTTCAAAAATATTTTTGAATTTTTTTTAATATATTCTTTCAAAAAAAAAATATTTGAAAGACAAAATATTTATGTTTTTTTTTAAGAAAAGAAACTAATCAACGAAAAAATAACAAGGTAAAAACAAAAACAAACGTGTTTATGTTCGTTAACCGATTCAATAAACACAAAAATAAATTTTGCGTTCACAAATCAATTCAACAAACACAAAACTTTGTGTAATTTTTTTTTAAGTTTGTTATTTAAAACTAGTGGATTTTTTTAAAAAAAAAATTGTTTTATCTTGTTTTTTTTTATTGTTTAAAACTTGTGTTTGTTGATTATTTTTTTTAAAGTATGAAATTTATTTAAACACAATTTAAAACTAGAGGGTTTATAGTGAAACTATACAAAGAAAACAAAATAGTCGGTTTTTTTTTTTCTCTTTTACTTCTCCGGCGAAGCAACACAAATTCCGGCCGCCAAATCTGAATTTTCCGGCGAAGCAAACCCAAAACAACAATCAACTTCAAAATTGCATATCTCACTCGTTTTTGAACCGAAATTGAATCTGAAAGTTGCTGTAAACTCGTGAGATCGAGAGGATTCAAACTAGCACCATTGTTGCTAGGTTTTGAGTTGGTTTAAACCCCGAACGAAATAGCTCCGACGAATGAACAAGGTGGTGAAATCGTGATCTTCTCAAATCGACACCAAAACAGAAACGGATCGTTGCATTAGCTTTGTATCATCGAAAGGAGTGTGTAGCAACCAAAATCACGTGAAACGATCAAGTATTTGAAGATTTTCCATTGATGAAGCTCAAGAACACGTTAAAGTCCCTGTGATTTTGCAAATCAGATCAAATGTTAACCATTCTCGACGAAATCACTTGCAATAGCTTCGTAATAACATTTAAAAACGATCGGGACTGGTTAGAAACACCAAATATCAACAGATTAGTTGAATTTACGAATCAAAGTTCGTGCAGTTTGACTAGCAAAAGTCAAACTCGGCGATTTTACTCAAATTAGCACATATTTTCGATCGGAATTGGTGTAGTAGAATCACGCCTGGATTGCTCTGATACCAATTGAAACTCGAATAGCTTCGGATCTAGTGATTTGTACACCGAAATCAAACCGAAAGATTACCCGAAACGAAGAACACTAACAAGGTAAATAAACTCGGTTTATAGCTCAAATCGATCAATGTTTACATGATATGGACTCGTTTACAGCAGCTAATCATGATCCTAACATCAATTCTCTCTGAAATTGAAGATCAAAAACTCCTCCTCTTGTAATTGAACTCGGGAAAACGGTTAATTGAGGTGTGTCCCCTTTGTCCGAACTCCAAACTCCATATATATAGGGAAACCAGTTGAGTGCCGAACTTGAAGTTCGGAGGCAGGTCGTAATTTCCGAACACAAGGTTCGGCTGCTTCTCCGTTTGATAATCTGCTATCCTTCATCCACTTTGTGATTAATTTGTTGGTTTTATAAACCAACCCTCAACTATTGGATAATGACAATAACTACCCAATACAAGAATTAACAATTCTAACAAACAACTAACTGTACTAACTGAAATACACACACGTCACACATATTTTGCACTAACAGGTCCCCATCCCAATCCCTATCTTGTTTTCCAAGTCTCCAAACACTATAAATAAACCTTATGGGTTTAAGGTTTAGGTGTTGATTTTATCTGATAAAGTGAAAACCCTAAACTCTCTCTCTTTCCTCTCTAAAATTCGGCAATAAGAAAAGAACCCAAGGGGTTCGATTTCTTGAGTGGTTCGACCAAAGCCTACATCAAGAGAAGTTCGTGATCAAGTACTAGCATACGTACATCGGTGTGTCGTGTGTGCGATCGTAGAGGGATTTACTTCAAATCCTAGAAGATCTTCTCTTTCCGAGCTAAAAAGGTACACGTTGTCTATCCGGTTAGTTAGATTAATTCATAGGAAAATATCCGCTGCGTACTTGTGTTTAAATCGATAATGGTTATATAACCCAACAGTGGTATCACGAGCCACCTATGATTTTAATTAATTACCGGGAACAAAAACTTGGAAGGGGCTAACCAAATCAAGATTCTAGCTTTTCGATCCACTTAAAATCGTGTTTTACAATTGGAAAAAGGTTTCACAAATTGGTAAAAACGAAAAACCCTAATCCTGATCGAAAACCGGTTCTCGACCCGTGGCTTGGTTCCCAAATCGAAAACTGCTTTTCGACCCGTTTTTTCGATCCAAAACCTTGTTCTCGATCGTGAAACTGTTTCTGATGGAGTTCAAATCGTAAACTGTTTACGACCCGATCGAAAAGTACCCGATCGAAAACCCTGTATCCGATCGGAAACCCCATTCCGATCGAAAACCCCATACCGATCGGAAACCCTATCGTAGATCGTAAACCCCATTCCGATCGGAAACCCGATCGAAATCTATATTATGGATCGAAAACCTCTAGCCGAATCGGAAACCCTAATTTTAGGTCTAAAATTCGATTTTTGTGATCTAAAATTAAGAACCCAAGTTTTTGTTATTTGATAATTGTTTAAACAACATGTTGTACCTTTAATTTTAAATGTTAAAAAGAAGTAAAAACCATGAAGTTTCATGCAAATCGTTTATGGTTATTACTTATATCAAAGAGGATTAAAATTAAAATTATGTTAGATGATTAGAAACCCTAAAATTATGTGATTATTTGTGATAATTGTGACATAATAAAAGGTTTTATTGCAAATTTGTTTTATGAAAAATGAAATTTGCTTAAATATCTATTGAAATATGATTTTGTTTATAAAATAAAATTTGTGTCCTTAAACTCAAAAGAAACACCGGCTCACCCATTTGAACACACTATAAGAGAGGTATAAGTCCGGTCGCCATGCTTCCCTAAAGTGGGTAGGTTTTTAATTGCAAAAGTGCAAACCTCACCCCTACGCTTCTTTGTGTGTTGCAAATGGAGCTACCGAGCTCTTTTGATTTGGAAGACAAACTAAGAATTTTTATTAACACATTATATGGTGAAGATGTGCATGAATCTTCACACATAACATTTTTGATCACACATCAAAATTGTTTTGACCCAAACCAAACTTAAGTCTTTTCCATCCACCTTGAAAAGGACACTTGTGGGTGTCATCTTACTCATTGGTACACAGTGGTAAACTGGCATTAAATGGCAAATTCCCACTCATTGGTACACAATGGTGGACAATTTGTGCGTTCTTAGTTGGACGACTTAAAGCGAGCTAGGCGGTGAGACCCTTGGCCCGTGGCAAAAGATGGGATGAAACATGACTACAAATTACTTGGTGCAAGATTCACAAGTGTTATTTGTAGGTCCCATAAAATCTAGGAATTGTACTTGGAGTACAATTATTGATCGTCACTTACCTTTTGAGTGCATCATTTCTAGCAGATAAACTGATGAAATGATGGCATGTCAATTGGATCCTAGCCTTAATAAGCCTAATTGTTTAAAAGTGTTTAAACATTGGGTAATTAAATTTATTAAGGAAAAGATTATCGAAAATTCTGATTTTTGAACTTAATCTGTTTTGTAGATGGCAACAAACCCTCCTCAAAACAATGTTGGTCATGCTTTTCGTCAAATGTTTGAAAGAGAAAAGCTGAATGGATCTAACTTCAATGACTGGTATCGTCAACTAAGGATCTTCCTTAGAGTTGAACGGAGTTCCGATGTCCTTGAAAATCATTGGCCGACCGAGCCAGCTGCTAATGCTACTGAGCAAGAGAAAGCGTTCTACAATGCTGAGTATAGCAGATACGATGAGGTTGCTTGCATGATGATCTCGAGTATGACTCCCGATCTTCAGAAGCAATACGAATTTCATACACCTTGTGATATGATCAAAGAGCTAAAGAAGATGTATGAAAAACAAGCTGGAGTTGAATTGTTCGACCTAGTTGTGGAACTCCACAACTTGAAGCTTGAAACTGGTAAATCGGTCAGTAGTCATGTGCTCAAGATGAAGAGCTACTTTGACAAATTGGAATCGCTCAATTATGGGTATAATCAGGTTGTGGCAGTTGGCATGATCCTCAAATCTCTTACGAAGGATTATGAGGGTTTTGTGCGCAACTACAACATGCATAATATGACTAAAACTATCCCCGAGCTTCATGCTATGCTTGTCGAGTAGAAAACGATTCCTAAGAAGGCCACTGAAACACCCCAAGTTCTTATGATCAAAGGGGGAAAGATCCAAAAGGCTAAACGACCGCAAAAGGCGAAGGGGAAGAATGATGGTAAGGGAAAAGGCAAGGTAGTTGCGCTTGTTCCTAAAACCAAGCAAACCCCTCCGGCCGCAAAAGAGCATCCGGCTAAAGACCAGATCTATCACCATTGTGGTGAAGTTGGACACTGGAAGAGGAACTGTCCTACCTATCTAGCTGAGTTGATGAAGAAGAGAAAGAATACTAGTGGGACTAGTACTTCAGGTATCTTCACAATTGAATTATTTTCCTTTTCTAATTGTGATTCATGAGTGTATGACACTGGCTGTGGAACTCACATCTGTAATTCGTTACTGGGTCTTAGAAAGAGGAGGAAACTGAAGCCTGGAGCTTTGCAGTTGTTCGTGGGAAATGGTTTGCCAGCAGCTGTGGAAGCTATAGGAGAATATCATTTAATTCTACCTTCTTGGTTAATTATTGTATTAGACAATTGTCATTATGCACCTTCTATTACTAGAGGTGTAATTTCAGTTTCTTTGTTGAAAAACTAAGGATTTATTAATGCATTTAATAATCTCAGTATTTCAGTTTCTAAAAATAATGTTCATTATTTTGATGTTGTTCCTTGTGATGGCATTTATGAAATTGATATACGTGGTTGTGTTTAAAATAATTCAATGTACAATATTAGCAAACGAGCCAAAACTAGTTTGGACTCTACCTATCTTTGGCACTGTTGTCTTGCCCATGTTGGCAAAAACCGCATTGAAAGACTTCAACGTGAAGGGATCTTACAATCAAATGATGAATCATTTAATAAATGCGTTTCCTGTATCTCAGGAAAGATGACAAGAAAACCCTTTCCGAATTGTTGATACATGGTCCTTGATCGTCATGTGAAGTATCGAATACAAGACGGATTCACACAAGGATGCTGAGGTCCGAACTCAGGCCGAACCTAGAGTTCGGACATGGCCGAACGTGTGGCCGAACCTGAGGTTCGGCCGGTCGTATTTCAGCTCTATAAATAGGTGTTTCATGTGTTGTATTTAGTAGAGATTAACAGTGTTCGTGTATACCGATTGTCTGGGTTATCCGTGGTTTCAGTCAATTGATTTACCTGTGTCACCGTTAGACATTCAGTGACACAGTCCACTAGTCGGAAATCAGTGTTTCTCGGAGTTTTAAGTTTAAATTCACATGTTTACAAAAATGTCAATCATTTTTGAGTTCGTTTGATCGTCTCGAGTGTGCTTTTTGTTAAAAATCTGTTTCTAGATTTTTTCTATCGAGTTTGCTTGAATTCCTGTCGAAAATTTCAGTCAAAAACGTTGAAAATTGATAAAATGAGGTCGAGTGAAATCTGTCACGTTTGAGGTTCGGACAAGCTCGGAGTAACCGCTCCGAACTTGAGGTTCGGACGGAGTTCGGTCTCTATATTGGTTCGGTGAGAGTTCGGTGAGGGATCGGTTTGTGTTCGGACTAAGTTCGGTGATCGTTCGGAGTTATTTGGTTTTTGTTCGTCCGAAGGTTAGGTTCGGAGAGAGTTCGGCGTTGTTAACTTCGGAGGCAACTCGGAGGAAGTTCAGACGAGGTTCGGAGTGAACAGTAACTAATTTTTCGAAAATGTGCGATTTTCAAGCGTTCGCGGCTATTCAAAATTCGGTTCAAGCTACGATGCAAACAATGATGAATTATGATAATGAAATCGGAACAAGTCAGAAAGTTCCCAAATTGCTAAAATTGGAAGATTATCATAGTTGGGTTAAACGATTTGAAGCATTTTTCGATACAAATGACATTGATATGTGGTTAGCGTTCACTGAGCAATATGTTTACCCTAAAGATGAAACTGGTGAACCTATTCTTCAAAGAAAAATGTCTTCTGAACAAAAGAAAGCTTATCAAGCTGAGAAAAAGGCGTATGGTATGTTAACGATGGCATTGCCTAAAGAGTTATTGCATCAATTTGCTGGTAACTACACATCAAAAAGTCTATGGGATGCATTGGAAAAACGATGTGAAGGAAATGACCAATAAAAGAAGAGTCGACAAAAGGTTTTGAAGAAAGAGTTTGATAATTTTAAGCATTATCAGAATGAAACGATTCCCAATCTGATTGCAAGATTTGCTCATCTAATGTTTTATTTGGTGTCAAGCAGGTGTTTCAGGAAGACCTTTCGGTGATTGGAAAATTGCTGATTGTGAAATATCTGTTCTAATTAAATTGAATTTCAACATCCATTTTGTTTTTCATAAGGGCTAAACTGCTAGTATTCGTGTTGGTTGATCAATTTTTCTTGTTTTTCCCTTTGTCTCATTCTGAGGGGGAGTTTGTTTTTGCAAAAAAATACAAAAATAGTGTGGTGTTTTTCAAATCGTAAAAATGAAAATCTATAAATAGAGTTGTCATTTTTAGGGGAGAAATTTGAAAAAGACAAAAACATTGAAAAATGAGAAATTGTATCCGACATGATTGGG
>JBCNJP010003877.1:0-25000 GCA_039602395.1 Deinandra increscens subsp. villosa | reverse complement strand
TATAGGGCAAATTTTTTTATTATCACCCATTTTACACTATTACCTAAGATTGAACCTTAATCTTTATTAAAAAAAATTTATTTCTTACCACTCAACTTTTTTTTTTGCACGGCATTGCATTAAAAAACACCCAGTGAGAAGCTGACAAAAAAAGGTACAACAATTTAAAAGAAGCCAACAAAACAATTACAAGTGTAACGCATTATTAACCCACAAGGACCAGTCAAGGTCCGAGACTTTTCCCCGGTGCTTAGCCCAAACGAAAGCCGATGACTTCACCTCCTCCACCACAACTCTCGAGATGGTATTCTGGCGCTGAAACTCCTTGCCATTCCTGGCAAACCACATGTTCCAAATGGTACAGGAGGCTATGGTTCTGAGAATGTTTTGAGCTTCGGAGGATGGGAATGAAGACTGGTTAAGCTGAAGGAGATCGGCGACGGTCCCATCAATTTTAAACTTGAAAATGCACTATGAGTTTATTGCATTCCAGGTGTGAACAACCATGGGACAGGAGAAGCACACATGCTCAATGGTCTCGTCTGCCTCGGCACACCAGGGGCAATTCGAGCCAAGGAGAGGGACGCCCCGTTTCAGCAGTTCAAATTTTGTAGGAACGCGGTTAAGGGCAACTCGCCAAGTGAAGAACTCAATCTTTTTTGGAAGCCATTTGAGCCATTTATGCTTGAACTCATACTCAGGTGCAATATGTTTCTCAACTTCAGTTCTGATGTCTCTAGTAACAAAAGTAACAGCAGGGTCCATATTAGGGATATCTATGTTGCATTCCATTAGCTCATCATGAACTGGATGAAGGTACTTCCAAATGTAATGTATTGTTTTCTTCACAGGGATTAGCAGGTGAATAATGGATCTCCTGGAGGTGTGAATGGAAGAAATAACTTTAGCCCAAAGTGATGATGGTTCGGCTTTAAGGCACCACATCCATTGGATAGGAGAGCAATGTTTGCAATTTTAATAAAACCAATACCAAGGCCACCCTTATCTTTTGAAGCAAGGATACGGTCCTATGCAACCAAGTAGATTTTCTTATGTTGATAAGTGTAAGACCCGTACATGTTTTTAAGTAAAACATAATGTCTAATTAACACGGAATTCAATTTTGGTACTAGTAATTTTTCACTTGTTTTAAGCTATACATAGCTTTACAAAACATTATCCCATAGTTTCATAAGTCTAAAGTTATTACTATGGTTCATAATTATAAATTATAACAAAATGCTTCACGGGAGTTCCCATCTTCTAGTGATCGGTCGTCATCGTGCCAGATATGTATCCGAGATCATGCTTTGCTTTTACCTACACATTACCCACTTCACATGTGAGTTTCTATGCCAATAAACAAGTGATAATATCAAGCTATGAAGAAAAACAAAACTTCATATAATCTATCCCGAAGCATATCGACTTTAACAACTTTCTCTCCAAGCGATACGCTTGGCATATAATGCCTATCGCCTGTAGAAGGCGTTGCTCCAAGTGATATGCTTGGAGCAGCTTTTCCAGGGATCCGACTCATTTTTTGCCAGTTCTATACTTAGCCATATGTCACACCCCGCCCGAACCGCCTGCCAGGTACGGGAGAGGTATTGTGGAAAACAGGCTGTCAATATCAGATACACGCGGAAGCAACAGAATATAATAATAATAAATAACTGTTTACTTAGTTACAGACAGCCTACTAAGTTTCACAATCTTAAAAGTAAATACAATAAGATTAGGTTTGACTTAACATCCTAACAGAATGCTAATAACTGGGCCCGACGATTCTTGACATCATTATGGATCGCTATATCCTTATTACCCGAGGAGCCACTTGACTGATGGGTTCCTACTGATTACCTGCAAAATTTGTAAACCACTGATATCAACAGCTATGAAGTTGTTGGTGAGCCGTATCCTAGCCTGTTATTCAAATATTTCACAATGCTATTGGCCCCTACATAATTTTTCTACATGAATGGCTAGAATGTAACCGACAAGATATATATATATATATATATATATATATATATATATATATATATATATATATAAATTACGGGGTATAACACATGCACCAAATATTTCTAGCATACTAGTTACGTAGTATTTTGCACATTTCATGAGATACGAATTTTGGTAACCAATATAGCACGCAACTGTTGCTCCACAATGATTATTTATGGGTCAAGAACTGTTATATAACGAGGTAGGAAAATAATACGGAACTCACTTGGTTTGATTGACAACTTTAGCTGTGAGGAATTTCTTTGATGGTTTGACTTTTACTGATAGTCAACCTAAACCAATAATAATAACGAAATTATTTGTTACAATTATATCCTGCTTTAACTGAAATCTTGGTCTTATGTTTTATAAAATTAGTGCTTGCTATGGTGTTTTCCAAATTATATATATTCGGTTGACAACTGGTTCACAAAATGTTATATCCTCAAGTTTTATTGAACTTAAATATTCTGAATGCAAACTGTTGCATAATGCAACACTAATGTTGCATAATGCAATACTGAGTATTCCGACATTCGCAACCCGCGAATGATGTTTAATCATATCTTGGAAAAATGGTGTGTTATGACCCGCTTAAAGTTTTATTAAACTCGAATTCTTTATGTTTTTAGTATTGTTGCATAATGCAACACTAAACACCTATCATCAATTTAGCTTTAGAAGTTCAAGTAAGTGTTGTTTAGTTTTTATAAAATTGTTGTATACTGCCATACTAAGTATGTAGAACTATATTATTTTTGTAACTTTAAGTAAACGTCAATTTAATTTACATTTTTATAAAGTTGTTGTATAATGTTGCATAATGCAACACTAAATATATAGCGGGTCAGACCTTGATCTGTTCGAAACCAAACCTGGGTTTTCCCAATTACATCAAATTCTTATCACCATTACTCTAATTCTTCAAATTTACCATCCTATGAATTCATGAGAACCAATACTAAACCTTACTAAGTTTTAATTCTTTTCTAGTCTAATCTCAAATGTTACTTAACATGCATTACAATTATGATAATCTGCTCGGTTTTAGCATGGTTTTAAGGCTGGTAATCTAGTCATTGAAACAAATCAGAATTGGGTTTCTTATTCTACAAAACTGTCATGCATAACTGGGTTGTACCTGATGCAGAAAAACTTGTACAAATTGCCTTCTTCTTCCCTGTGCAAACTGAGGGACAGCAGCAGCCCCAACCCCTTGTTTTCTTTTGAAAATTCCAGCCCCTGCACCTCCCTTTATCACGAAATCAAGGGATTAACAGCCCCTCTTTTCCTGCAGATTTGTATCTTGATTAATCCATCATTCTTTTGGGGTTTTGAGACTCAAACCTCAAGATTTCTATACAAAAGTAAGGTCATACCCAATGCTTACCTTGAATGAAGTTTCTAGGGTTTGATTTCTTCTCTGGCAGCCTCAGATTCGACTTCCAATCTCCCCCTGATTTCAATTTTTAACTCATCATTCAGTTTCTCCATAGCCCAAACTATAAACCCTAGATTATCTTTGAATATGAGGGAAGAAACTTACCAGGTTTGGGGTTTGTAATCTCCTTCCTAGTGCCCTGCAGCCCTGTTCGAATTTTTGAGAGTGATGAATGCTTGCTCTGGTCGAAATTTTTGAGAGGTGTGGAGACCTGTGCTCTCTGCGCTGCATGTATAGAAAGAAGGGGGAAGAATGCTGCCAAAAACTTTGTTTCCATCGATGGTAACAGACAAAAAGGGGCCGGGAATTCGCAGATGGGCCTTGGAGAAGCTGGGCTGCCATTTTTTATTTTTTTTACTAGTGGGCTGCGAATTTACTTGGGTTAATGGGCTGCGAAATTTTTAAATCTCTTGGGCCTTTTCTGGATTTGTGTAGCTGACCCAGTCCTTTATTTAATTTGTAACAGGATTCCAGCCCACATTCTTGTTAGTTGTTGTTGCTTTCGAATCCCGGTTCGAGACTTTTATTTATTTAAATGAATCCCGAATTTGAGTGTCACAACTCCCCCTCCCTTAAGGGAATTCCGTCCCGGAATTCATGTTTTTGTTATTTAAATAACTGGGGGTACTTTCGTTGCATATCTGCTTCCAATTCCCAAGTGGTTTCGGGCCCATGGCGTGAATTCCATCGGACCTTGACCATAGGGATCCGTCTTCTTCTTAGTCTCCTTTCTACTCTTTCCAATATTTCAACAGGTTGCTCTGTGTACTTCAATTTTTCATCCACTTTTATATCTTGAATTGGAATAGCAATGTCTTTATCGATCAAACACTTCTTAAGATTTGAAACGTGGAATACGTCATGAATTCCACTAAGCTCTTTAGGTAGCTCAAGTTGATAGGCCACGGTTCCAATTTTGGAGATTACTTTAAACGGTCCTATATAACGTGGACTTAATTTCCCGCGCCTTCCAAATCTCATAATTCCTTTCCAAGGGGATATTTTTAACATTACTAAATCTCCTTTTACAAATTCCAAAGGCCTTCGTCTTTTATCCGCGTAACTTTTCTGTCTATCTTGGGCGGCCTTGAGTTTGTCACGAATTTGCCTGATCCTTTCAGTGGTTTCTAATACTAATTCAGGACCTGTCCATTGTCCCTTCGCCAATTTCTGACCAGCACAGTGGCGTACGACACTTACGTCCGTATAAAGCTTCGAAAGGAGCTGCCTTGATGCTAGTATGATAACTGTTATTGTAAGCGAACTCAATTAATGGCAAATGACTATCCCAATTACCACCAAACTCGATAACACACGCCCTTAACATGTCCTCCAATGTCTGGATGGTTCGTTCGCTTTGTCCGTCTGTCTGAGGATGATAAGCAGTACTAAAGTGTAGCTTAGTTCCCAAAGCTGCTTGGAATGCTTTCCAGAATCGAGAAGTGTAACGACTATCCCGATCCGAGACAATAGATAATGGAACTCCATGTCTTGAAACGATTTCTTTCACATACAACTTTGCCAACTGTTCTAAAGGAGATGATTCTTGTATTGGTAGGAAGTGTGCCGACTTGGTTAATCGATCCACAATTACCCAAATCGTGTCATTTCCGCCTCTTGTTCTTGGCAATTTGGTTACAAGATCCATAGTGACCAAATCCCATTTCCATTCCGGAATTTTTAACTGTTGTAAGTATCCAGCCGGTTTTTGGTGTTCAGCTTTTACTTGCAGACACACAGGACATTGTCCTATGTATTTAGCAATGTCCTTTTTCATTCCCGGCCACCAGTAATGGTTTTCAGATTTTGATACATTTTATCTCCCCGGGATGCATTGTATACTTGGATTTATGTGCTTCTTGCAGTATTACCTCCCGAATTCTCCTTCCTTGGGTACCCAAATTCTGTTTCCCAATCGTAAAATTCCATCTGGTCCAACGTCAAGTTGTCGTACTTTAGTCATCATTTCTTCCTCTTTTGGGTTTGACTTTTCCAGTTGCTTTTTCTGAGCTTCCTTGATTTCGTCTATCATATTTACCCCAACATTTATTCTCATGGCCCTTACTCGTAGCGGCTTAGGCCTATCCTTGCGACTTAACGCATCGGCCACTACATTTGCCTTTCCCGGATGATACTTGATCTCACAATCATAATCACTTAACACTTCCATCCATCGTCTTTGCCTCATATTTAATTCTTTCTGGTTGAACAAGTGTTGAAGACTTTTATGGTCAGAGTAAACCTCAAACCGAGTTCCATACAGATAATGCCTCCAAATTTTCAAGGCAAATACTATTGCTCCTAACTCAAGGTCATGTGTAGTATAGTTCTTTTCGTGTGGTTTCAATTGCCTTGATGCGTAAGCTATTACTTTATCTCGTTGCATAAGCACGCACCCAAGTCCATTGATAGATGCATCACAATAGACCACAAAATCTTTTGTCCCGTCCGGCAAGGACAATATGGGTGCGGAGCACAACTTCTGCTTTAGCAGTTCAAATGCATCAGTGTGTTTCTGCTTCCAGTCAAACTTAGCATTCTTTTGAGTCAATGCTGTTAAAGGGGTGGCAATTTTTGAGAAGTCTTGAATAAATCTCCGATAATATCCAGCTAATCCAAGGAAACGTCGGATCTCTGTTGGTGATTTCGGTTGCTCCCATCTCATAATAGATTCTATCTTTGCTGGATCCACTTGTATTCCCGTATCATTTACCACATGTCCAAGAAATTGGACTTCTCTCAACCAGAAGTCACACTTAGAGAATTTGGCATAAAGTTTTTCCTTTCTCAATATCTCCAACATTTTTCTCAAGTGTTCTTCATGCTCCTTCTTTGTACGTGAGTAGATTAGAATATCATCAATAAAGACTATGACGAATTTGTCAAGGTAAGGCTTGCATACCCTATTCATTAGATCCATGAACATTGCTGGTGCATTTGTTAATCCAAAGGGCATAACAGTAAATTCATAGTGCCCGTACCTTGTGCGAAAGGCTGTTTTGGGAATATCCTCTTCGCGCACTTTCATTTGATGATATCCGGACTTTAGATCAATTTTAGAAAAATAACTAGCACCTTGAAGTTGATCGAATAAGTCATCGATCCTTGGTAATGGATACTTGTTCTTGATTGTTAACTTGTTCAGGTCTCGGTAATCGATGCACATTCTCATCGATCCGTCCTTCTTCTTTACGAAGAGCACTGGTGCTCCCCAGGGTGATGAACTGGGTCTTATAAATCCCTTATCCAGGAGTTCTTGTAGTTGGCTTTTTAGCTCTTGCATTTCTGACGGTGCCAATCTATATGGTGCTTTTGCAACTGGGGCTGCTCCTGGAACTAGATCTATTCGGAATTCCACCTGCCGATCTGGTGGTAAGCCAGGTAAGTCATCTGGAAACACGTCAGCATATTCGGAGACCACCGGTACATCTTCTATTTTCTTCTCCTTTGGTGACTCTACAACGTTCACCAGAAAGGCCTGACATCCTTTTCTTATGCATTTTCTTGCTTGAAGTAAGGATAAGATCTTCTTGGGTTTTGTTAATTTTTCCCCAACAATGGTGTGAGTTTTACCATCTGCAGACTCCACCGTTATTGTCTTAGTATCGCAGTGAATTTTTGCACGTTGCTGGGCTAGCCAGTCCATACCCAACACAATATCGAAGCCACTTAAGGTCATAGGTAATAATTCTAATTCAAACTTAGAAGTGTCAATGTCTAACTGGCAATTCTTAACTATCTCAGGTATACTTATTTCTTGTCCATTGGCAGTTTCTACTATATATGGAGTATCAAGTTTGCGTATGGTGCAATTCAATTTAGGCATGCATGCAACAGATATGAAACTTTTATTTGCACCAGAATCAAATAGTATACTGAGAAATTGATTATTAACAGGGAACATACCAGTTACGACATTGTCATCCTTACGAGCTTCATCGGCGTTTAGCACAAACACTCGAGCATTTCCTCGTGGCGTTCCACCGTCCTTTCCCATGTCTCTGCCTTTTCCTTTTTCTGCTTCTTTCATTTTAGGACATTCAGGTCGTGTGTGCCCCACTTCATTGCAGTTGTAGCAGGTAACCGTCCCCCGGCACTGTTCCGTAAGGTGTCCTTTCCTATGACATTTTTGACATTCCACATCTTTCCGGCATTGGTTTGCATAATGGCCCTTCTTTTGACATTTGCTGCATACAATTTTGCTCTTACAGTTTTGCGTTCTATGGCCCGTCTTTCCACACTCCCGACATACCTCTCCGCTCATACACTCAGCCGCTTTATGACCTATTTTTCCACATTTGTAGCATGCCTCCTCGCTCCAACAAACGGCAGCCTTATGACCAGCCTTCCCGCATTTCCTACATGTATCATCCTTAAATTTCCTTGAATTTTTGTCACTGCTATTCCTCCATCCACCTTCTCGTTTCTTATTATCAAATTTTCTTTTATCTCTTCCCACTTCTTCTTGCTGCTCCACTTGTCTCAGCCATTCTTCACTCAAAATTGTTACCAAATCCATGGCGGATTCCAGCGTCTGAGGCCTTGCGGTCCTGACATTGGCACGGATTTCAGGGCTCACTCCCCATACGAACCTTCTTACCTGCCTATCCTCTGTTTCCGCCATATGTGGTACCAAAGTCAGCAACTCATGGAAACGGTTTATATATGCTTTGTAGTCTCTGACATCCATTCTTAGGTTAGTGAACTCATTCTCCAATTTTTCATATGTGATTTTGCTTATGTTCCTGTTCCTGCACTGTTGAACTCAATGGCTTGTCAATGGTAAAATTGAAAGCAGTGGTTAGTGCATCTATGTCAAATAGCCAGTCAGGTTGAGATACAAAATTGTTAAGAGATTTCTCATTAAAAGTCACATTAATGGTTTCCTCAACAATTTTAGTACTTTTATTGTATACTCTGAATGCTTTTGAAACACCAGAATATCCAACAAAATATCCTTCATCTGCCTTTTCAGCAAACTTAGGCAACAACCTATTAGTTATCAAAATAGTAACAGGACAACCGAAAGATTTAAAGAAGTAAATGTTAGGTTTTCTACCTCTCCAAAGCTCATAAGCAGTTTTGTTTTTACCCTTAACAATCAAAGTCCTATTTTGGACATAGCAGGCAGTGTTTACTGCGTCTGCCCAAAATATCACAGGTAACTTGGAATCTGCTAGCATTGCTCTAGCAGCTTCAATTAACGTCCTATTTCTCCTTTCAGCAACACCATTTTGCTGTGGAGTTCTAGGAGCACTGAATTGCCTAAAGATTCCCTTTTCCTCACAAAATGAGTTCAAAACATGATTTTTAAACTCAGTGCCATTGTCACTTCTGATTGTCCTAACTTTCAATTTTGCTTGATTTTCTAAAGATACAATTAGTGTTTTCAACAATTCAGCAGTTTCATCTTTTGTTTTTAAGAAGAACACCCATGTATATCTAGTGAAATCATCAATTATGACAAAACAGTATGACCTTTCCCCTATGCTCATCACTCTAGTTGGACCAAACAGATCCATATGCAAAAGTTCTAGAGGTTGAGTGATAGAAGACTCAGTTTTGGGTTTGAAAGAGGTCTTGTGTTGCTTACCCTTGAGGCAAGAAACACAGTGTTCAGAACAGTTGAACTGCTTGTTAGGAAGACCCTTAACCAAGCTGAGATTCACTATTCTGTTCATGTTCTTGAAATTAACATGACATAACCTCCTATGCCACAAATCAGACTCATCCACCGAGGCTTTGGATATAAAGCATGCAATTCCACTGGCTGGAGTGGTAGCAGACATATCCAAAATATATAGTCCTTCTCTCCTAGGTGCTCTGAGCAACACAAGTTCCTCAGGGATTTTAACACCAGGTTTCAAGACTATGGCCTCTTTCTCAGTAAACATCAAATTCAAATTCTTGTCACACATTTGTGAGACACTAAGTAAATTGAAATTTAATGTGTCAACAAAATTTACCTTGTCAAAGGTAAGCATCCCATTACTGACAGCACCTTGTGCAATAATGTGTCCTTTTGCACTTCCAAAGGCTACAGGACCTCCATTTATGATTTTGGGGTTTTCCAATACATGCTTATTTCCTGTCATGTGGCAAGTGCATCCACTATCAAGTACCCATAGGCTCTGTTGGCCTTTATTATGCACCTACACACAAAGGAAATTGATTAATTTCTAAAGGGAACCCAAGCCTTTGAGGTCTTGGGCTTGCCAGAAGCATCATAATACTTATACTCTTTAAGTATTAAAGTATTTAGTATTGGATCCTCATTCAACAGGTCATCTTGATCAATGTTCAAGTGTTCAGACTGTTCACTTGATTGACATTGCCTGTTTGTTTTGCTAAGCCTTCTCTCAGCAATCTTCCTCTCTCTGTATTCTCTATACTTCTTTTATTTGTTGGTCAAAGCCTTTGGCAACTTACTGGGTGAGATGTAGGTCTGATCAACACTAGTCACTGGTGAGGTTCTAGCATTAAAGTTTGAAAATTTGTTTGACTGGCTAGATCTCTCACTGTGAAATGCAACAGTGGCATTTCCACTTGAACTAGAGGGAATTTCCGGTTGAGAGTTGTGCTTGTTTTTCACAAAATTTTCTCTAGAGGTGGTCTTGCCTCTAGAAAAATCTTCAAAATGGTCATACTCATCAGTGAACTGAACCCTGGGTCGTTGTCTAGGTGCAGTAACTGATCTGAGTGTTTTGGAGATTTCCGGTTGAAAATTTTTCCGGTTGAAGTTCAGCCGGAACCCTGTTCGGTTTTAAGACTGAAAAACTTCCATTTTTGTTGTTCCCAATTAAAACTTTGTTTGACTCAGTATTAAAATACTTCATTGTGTTACTTCTTACAGGTGAAATTCTACCTGTAGATCTTTTCTGAGTAGAAACAGTTTTGGGTTTTAACAAGTTTTGAGCTTTGCTCAAAGGATTGAATTTGCACATTGCAGCCATGTGCCCTTTTTCACCACAGAAAACACATTCAAACATTTTTCTTTGGAAAGAATCTGTGTCTTTGGTTATTTGGTCATTAGTGACCTTATGGTAAATGAGTTTACCCATTCTTTCAGTTTCAGTTGATTTTGACTGATCAGGTAGTTTACCTCCAACTTTTGAGTCCTTGGGCTCATAAATAGTTGGTGGTGGAAAATAAACTTTTGGTTTTAAAACCTTGGATCGGTCAACAGATGCTAATGTGCTAGCATCTTTGACTTCACAGTTTGATGATGATTCAACAGATTTTGATTCAGAAGGTGAAGATGTAGTGCTATCAACAATTAGACTCACACTGCACTCCTTATGAAGTGCTTGGATTGGAGCAATAACCGGTGAGTATTCCTTGGGTGGTTCAACATTGTTGTACCCAATACCTGTTTTCCCATGCATTGCCCCATTCCAAAGTTTCTCAGCTTTCTTGTTAGCTGTTTGGAATTTGTCACAGGTGAACAAGGCATCTTTTAGCTTAATTTCAAGAACATCATTTTCTGCTTTTGCATCTTTTGTTTCTTATCTTGAAATAGTTAGCTTGTTCAACAAGTCCTCTAATTGTGTTTCCAAAATGGAGTTAGTTTGCTTCAAAACATCAAATTCTTTGTTTAAATTTTTAATTTTGGTGATGTAAGCAGTTTCAGTTTTCTTAAAGCAATTCTTTAACTCATTCAAGTTGGAAACTTCATCAATCAGATCAGTGTTGTGTTTTCTGTATTTTGCCACTTGTTCTATGCAGGCAGGGCTGCACAGATTTTCCAAAACATTTTCAGGAATTTCATTTACCTGTTCAGTTGAATCTTCTTTAGCCATCAAAGCATGGTTGATTGGCTCAAACTCAGTGACTAAGTCATCCCACTCATAGCATTCAGTCTGGTTAGCTACGGCTGCCACCACATTTTGATTTCCAAGTGGTTTTGGTTGAGTCGGCTGTTGGTTGATGTTGTTGTTGTTTTATTGACTACTGCTGTTGTTGCTTCCATGGTTTGATCTCTGTTGGACATTGTTGTTGTTATTCTCTCCATCTCTCCTTGGCTGCTTGCATTCCCTGGCAAAATGGCCAAGTTGGTGACAATTATAACATTTAGCTTTAGATTTATCCAACCCAATTGATGATCCCTTTGACCCTTTATAAGTTCTTCCAGTTCTTTTATAAAATCTTTGGGCCCTTACAGAAACCATAGCCAATTGAGTTAAAATGTCCATCTCTTCTAGATCATTTGCCCCTATGCATTCCAAGTCTTCACGTGTGAATCCTTGAGATGAGTCAGTTGCCACATAGGCAGAGTGAGATTTGTCAAACTGTGTTGAAGAACTCTATGAGCCTCTAGGTGACTCAATGAAACTGACTGAGGGGGAGTGATATTGAGATGAATTTGAGATATTTTGAAAATCTGTTATAACCAAAGCAGTGGTTTGCAACTGTGGTGATGCTTCAGGAAAGCTCTTCCGCTTAAAATTAAGCTCCATTTCATAAGCACTAAGGATTCCATGGAGTTCACTTAGTTTAAGCTTTTTGAGATCTTTGCACTCCCTGATGCTGACTGTGTAGACAGTCCAAGCTGGAGGTAATGATCTCAGGAACTTTCTGTTGGCATCAGCCTGTTCAGTTTTTACTTCTACCTTTTGCAATTCATCAAGAAGTGAAACAAATCTAAGATACTGGTTGGTCATAGATTCACTAGTTTTGTAAGTAAAGTTTTCATATCTTTGTTTCAAAACATCTTTCTTGTTTTCCTTAACTTCACTAGACCCTTCATACATTTCATTGAGAGCAACCCACATGCCATGTGCTGTCTTATATCCCTTGAACCCTACAAGTATAGAGTTGGGTAATGCAGCCTGGAGTGTCCAGTAGGCCTTGTGATCATATTCTAGTTCAGTGTAATCAGCTTCAACATATTTGTCTAGTTGTTTTGGTATTTGCACTTGGGCATCGTCAACAAATTGAACAGTTGGATTGTAAGGACCTACAGTCAACCTATTACAAATGCGTCTGTCTAGGCTTCTAACAAAACCTTCCTTCATGAGTTTCCAAGTATCAAAGTCATCAGGAGTGAAAATTGGTGGTTTGTTAGAGCTACCATTAAGTGAACCAAGAGTTAAATCAGTCATTGTGAAAAACAGTTTTGTAAAACAGAAAAAGGCTTAAAGAAATCAAGTAAGCAGGTAAAGTATCAACTTTGAAGCACTAGAAGTCTTCAAAGTAGAGAGCCCATGGCTCTGATACCAATTGTAGGATCGATATAAGTCAGAGTTAAACTTAAACAATTCCCTTTACTTGCAAATATAACCTTGCGGAATTAAGTTATATTTTACTTTTCTTAAGCAATGTTGAATTCTTGTATAATGTAAATGCTTGATTTGCAGAATAGTAGAAACAACAAAGTATCAAATACTCGACACTATTTGCATTAACTCAAAGCTACACTATTACAAGTGATAACCACGATGTGTAAACTAAGAGATAACAAGCTATATATAGTGCAGATGAGATCAATCACAACCATTGATCTCATGTGATCTAATCTAGATAGTACATTACAAAGTCAAATCTAAGCTACCAAAAGAATAAACTTCGACATTTGAAATGACTTGCGTGTTGACAGCAACAATCTACTTTTGGAGAGCGGCTTGGGCAGATGTAGAAGCATACGAGAAGCTTTTGTAGGATGGGACTGCTGAAAAGACATCTCAGGAAAAGTCAGGTTGAACTCATTATCTGATGGATAATCGAGTTCACCCGGAATATTCACTAAGTGACAAAACTGCTTCTTTCCGCTTGAACTTGTTGTTCCGCTTTAACTTGTAGTTCCGCTTCAACTTCAGCCGGAATTGTCAAAACTGGAGTTCAGCCGGAATTATTCAAAATTGAAGTTCCTTACAAACTAGTAATGTATACCACATATATGAGGTTTTTTTTTGGTGTGGTACACATGTGTATCATTAAAAAAAACACAAAAAATGACAGAAATATAACACATATGGTGCGTCTTAGAGAAAACAAATATTAACTCATATTAAAGTATGAGTTTTTTTTTTGTGGTACACATGTGTATCACAGAAAAAAAAAACGTTAACTTTTTATTTTTTGTTTTTATAGAATTAAAGATAACATAATTATAAGACTTTTGGTGAAAATTTAAAAAAATATATATTAACGTATGAAAAAAGTTATGTTGGTTTTAAGATGGTTTTCGCGTTTTCGCAAAATATATGCGTTTTCGCATGATCCATATAGCTTGGTTCCAACGCGACACTTAAAGTTGCCTGAAATCCGTGCGAACAGGGGCATTTCAGGAAAATGTCTAAATTTCTCCCTCATATGTATTTTTGGTATTTATTCATTTCCCCAAATAAATTTAAATGGCCATTACTTTTTCATACGTTGTTATTTTCTAAAAAAAATTCACCATAATTCTATTCGTGATTTTATCTTTAATTCGAGACTAGATTTGCTCGATTTGGAAAAAAAATTGACGTTTTTACGAGTTTTTTTTCATGTTTTTGCTTTGTTTTTTTAGGTAGTATTAGCTGCGATTTAGGGCCCTGCAAATTTTCAGAATTTAATTCTAAGCCTAGACATCTTTTATTTTTTAATTTTTTAAAAAACATTGACATTTTCTTTTATATTTTTTTCCAGCACAGCAGCATATAATACAAAAAACAACCAACACATACACACACACACAGCAACATAGAACCTTCACAGACACAAACGCCAGCATAGAACCAACACAGAACAAAAATACCAGTACAAACAGCACAGACCAGCACAACAGGACATCATAGAAGTATACTAGCATAAAAAATAACCAGCACAGTGTATAAAAAATTAAAAATTAAAAAAAAGGTGTCTAGGCTGCGAATTAAGGTCTGAAAATTAACAGGGTCCTAAATCGCTACTAGCACATCCTAAAAAAACAGATCTGAACGTCGTAAAAAACGTTATTTTTTTTCTCCAAATCGAGCAAATCTAGTCTCAAATTAAAGATAAAAACGCGAATAGAATTACGGTGAATTGATTTTTTTAAAAAATAATGTCGTATGAAAAAATTATTGCGGTCATAAAATTAGGGGGGGGGGGGCTTGAATGAATGTTGTCATCCCCATTTTACCCTTCCAGCCTTTAAGTTTCACTATACCCCCTCCTCTCATCTCCCCCAATCTTATCCATCCATCAATTTGATCTAGTGGCCCAAATCAGTCCGTACGGATCTTAGGCAAAAAGTCCATCCATATTTGATCTCCCTTATATATATATATATATATATATATATATATATATATATATATATATATATAGGGGGAGGATCAAATAAAAACAAGATGTTATTGCGAAAACAAGAAAACAAATATTAAAACCTCTATAACTTCCTCATACGATAATATTTTTAAAAAAAATTTGCACCAAAAGTCTTAAAATTATGTCACCTTTAATTCTGGGGAAAAAAATTAAAAATATAAAATTTCGTGATTTTTTTTATTATTGCACATGTGCAATAATACGTATTAATTATATTACACATGTGCAATATTAACAAAAAAACGTTAATTTTTTTTAATTTTTTCCAGAATTAAAGATAACAGAATTATAAGATCTATGGTAAATTTTTATTGCACATGTGCAATAATAAAAAAATAAAAAAAAACGTTGAATTTTTTTTAATTTTCTACAGAATTAAAGATAACAGAATTATAAGATTTATGGTGCAATCTTTTATAAAAAATTTTAACATATGATAAAAGTTATAAAGGTTTTAATATTATTGCATATGTGCAATAATAATAATAATAAAAGTTATTGCACCTGTGCAATAATAATTTTTAAAAAAATGTGATTATTTTTTAAATTTTTTCCCATAACTAAAGATAACATAATTTTAAGGATTTTGGTGCAAAATTTTTATAAAAATATTAACGTATGAAAAAGTTATAGAGGTTTTAATATTTGTTTTCGTGTTTTCGCAATAAAAGTTGTTTTCACATGATCCTTACCCTATATATATATATATATATATATATATATATATATGTGTGTGTGTGTGTGTGTGTGTGTGTGTGTGTGAAAGTTCAAATACAAAGTGGTATTTCCGTGTACAACGTGCAAAGGGAGGAGAGCGCGACACGTGTTTGATGTATATTTATGTGGAGGGGCATTATTGTCTTTATTCACAAACAATGTGTTTTCTTATGCGTAACGTTACCGGGCGAACCGTATCTTTTTTTGTGTGATTTAATTTTTACGCTTCATATTAAATATTACAGTTTGCGTTATTTTTTAGCGTGATTTTTATTAACGTTTATCTACGTCTTTTTATAATACACACACGTTATATGTATTATTATTTTGCTTTTGCGTGATTACTATTTGACTCTATAGTGTTATAATATTTTTCTCATGTTTGTCAAATTAATCTTATATTTTATTTATTTTCTTTTGTCATGCGTGATTTTAAATAATATTTGCGTAATTTATAGTATAGCATTTTCTCACTTCAATTAATTGTATCTTTTATTCTTCTTTTCAGCACGCGTTATTTTTAATTAATAGTTGCGTTATTATATGTTCTTTATGTTGATACCTGATATGTGCGTCGTGTGAAGTATCAAATAAAGTACAAGATCAAGTCAACTAGGTCTGGCCGAACTAGGTCCGAACCTGAAGTTCGGACTGGCCGAACCTGAGGTTCGGCCAAAGCTCGGACCAGCGAGTATATATATGTGTTTGGTCTTTGTATTTGTAGACTTCTGAGCGTGTGAGATTTCTTTAGTGTGTGTTTTCAAGGTGTTTCTCTGTGTTGTGTTTCTGAGTGTTTCACTGATTGTAATTGTTCATTTTGATCAATAAAACAATCAGTTAATTACATTTCAATGTCCGATTATCTAGATCGTGTAGACGATCCGATGCTCACGCATTTTCAAGTGGTATCAGAGCTTTCTGGTTCACTCTACTGATATGTGGTTGCTATTCTCGGATTTTTGAGCGTTTTTGAAGTTTTCTCGTGCTTCTTTTCGTATTTTCAATCATTTCTGACGTGCGTTTTGTGTCAAAATTGCTCTTAAATCGTTTCTCATCATTTTTCAGGTCTGACTGGTGCGTTTTTCGTCAAAATTCATCAAAAATCGAGCGTTTTTGAAAAATTATGTCGAAGTTCGGAGTCTCCAGATCAGGTTCGGAGTAACTGCTCCGAACTTGAAGTTCGGACATCTTTCGGTGTGTCTTCGGTGAGAGTTCGGTCAAAGTTCGGAGTTCAGAGGTGGTTCGGAGATAGATCGGAGTTGTTTAGGAGTTCGGCCTGTTGTTTCTGATTCGGAGCAGGTTCGGACATAGTTCGGACTTTGGATTGAGGTTCGGACAGAGTTCGGAGGTTAGTGATAGGATCGGAGCAGGTTCGGTCACCAGATTCAAATTTTCAACGATGTCGGAATTTCAAGCGTTTGCTGCAATGCAAAGTGTGATGCAAACCATGATGAATTTTGATAACGAAATTGGAACAAGTCAGAAAGTTCCCAAATTGTTGAAGCTTGAAGATTACCAGAATTGGAAGAAACGATTTTCTGCTTACATAAGCACGAATGATATCGATTTGTGGATTCCTCTCAAGAAACTTTATCAACACCCAACTGATGCGGGAGATTTTAAAGAAGTTCATACTTTTGATCTTGCTGAAAGAAAATCATACGAGCTTGAACAAAAAGCTTATGGTTATCTTACAATGGCATTACCTACTGAGTTGCTTCATCAATTTAGCATTTGCAAGAAATCTAAGCAATTGTGGGATGCTTTATCAGCAAGGTGTGAAGGGAATGATGACTACAAGAAGAGTCGGAAGAAAGTTCTAAACAAAGAATTTGATAATTTTCAGAATTATGACAATGAAAACATTACTGCTCTTGTTTCAAGATTGTCACACTTGATTAGTGAATTAAAGGTGGTTGGGATTGAGAAAATTGATGCTGATTTGAAAGAAAAGATTTTGGAAGCCTTGCCAGAGAAATGGGAAAATTATGTTTTGCTACTCACGCATGACAAGGATTACTCTACAATGACATTTACGAGCTTACTGGAAAACTTCATGCTCGAGAAATGGAAATGTTAAACTCAAAGAAGTCAACTGCTACTTTGCAAAATCCTGAATTGTATCATGGTGAGAATAGTGCAAGCATGAGTGCAAAGTCTAAGCCAAATCTGAATACAAATCAGAATACAGCACCAAGTGTTGCTTTTATAGCTGGAGTTTCAGGAAATTCTGATAATAATTCTTCAAGAGGTTGCAATTTAACAATTCTAAATTTTTCAAATCAAAATGCGTTTTCAGCTGAATCAACAGATGATTGTGCCAAAATGATTTCTGCATTGATTTCATCATCCTTTGGATTAATTCTCAAAAATGTTGCTGATGCAAAGTTAACCAGTGAGGATCTTGATGCTCTTGATGATGATCAACTAACCGAATTGGATGTATCTTGGCAATATGCTATGTTGTGTCAAAGATCTAAGAGATTCTTTAAGAAACATGGAAGAAATATTTCTGGTGATAAATTGGGTTTTGACAAGTCCAAATTAAAGTGTTAAAAATGTTCATAGCTTGGACATTTTGCTAAAGACTGTCAACAGACACATACAAACAAATCTGGTGTTCCTCTATCACCCAAGCCTGGTTTTACTCAACCATCTACTAGTAACACTAGCAAGTCTACAGCTTTAATGGCTCAAAATGTTGGTGTATATGATTGGGGTCAACAGTTTGGGTATGATTCATCTGCTTTGATAGTTACTCATGATCAACAAGAAGATTTTTGTTCAGAAACTAGTTCCGATACTAGTTCAATTCCAAGTTCTTATGAATCTGCTGAGAATCTGGAGAGTTTAATGAAAGAAAATGCTTTGTTGGCAAATAAACTTCAACAATTGTCTGAGGAATTTGATGTGATTAATTCGTCTTTCAAGATTTCTACGGAAAATGAGAAAGAGTTGCTTTTGAAGAATGAGTGTTTGGTTACTGAGATCAAAATGTTGAATGAAATTTTGGAAAGTTCTAAACAATACAAAAGGGATGTTGAAGCTGCTAGAGCAAAGTTTTGTGAAGAAAAGGATGAGTTGGTACAAGAAGTTAAGAAATGGAAGGCTGAAGCAGAGGATACAGCTAATGATTTTCAGAATTTGTTTGACAAGTCCAAGATCAAACTTGATTTGCTAACAAGGAATGTGGAAGAATCAAATGTTAAAATTGAAGCATATCAAGTTGATATGGAAAAGTTGTTAGATGAGAAGCGTGAGTTGGTAAGTGTTAACAAAGTTCAAGCTGCAAATCTGGAAATTCAGAAGCAAAATGAGAATAAATTGAAAAAGAAGTTACATGAAGGACTTGACAATCTTCGTATGCAAAAGTTTGAAACTCACAAAGTTATGAAGCGTTTGATTGCTAAAGAAAAGGAATTTGCAGAAGCTCAACAGCAAATTTCTGATCTCAAAGTTCAAGTTCTTGATGCTAATAGGTTGCTCAACAATGTTTCAAATTCTCAAGTCTTCACAAGCTTCTTAGCTAATGATGCGAATTTTGAGAAAATGTTTGATAAGACTGCATCACCCCCTGCTCATATCAAAGAAGCTGTCAAAGAAGTGAAGGAACAAATTGACAAATTTGATTATTCAAAGGTTTCGTCATCTACTGCTGAGGATGAGAAAGTTGTGCTGAAGAAGAAGAACAGGAAGCATAAGAAAAAGAAGGAAAAGAAATTTGGGGTTTCTCCTGCACCAAAGTTTGTGACTGGTTCATCTTCTGCTGATAATGAGACATCAGCTACTTCTAGTGACAAGATTCTGTCTCAACCTGAGTTTGATGAACAGATCTTTTATGATCAAAAGAATGTTACTGAAGTAAAAGCTGAATTTTCTCGATTAGCAAAGAATGGACATTGTTCTTCCGAGGAGAAGATTTCTGGAAAACATGAAGGATTGGGTTTTCACAGGATGCAAAATAAAGCTGAGAAGGTTCCAGCATCATCATCTCAAGATTTAAAGAAATTAAAGATGAAGCAAGTGAAGAAGGAAGTTTTTCAAGCTAATAAAATTCAACCCGAGCGGTTTTACAAACTCAAGGGTTCGGATCAATTATTTTCTGAAAAAAAATTTCCACTTCATTTTGTTGATGCTCGGAAGATTGCTGAGGTCTTTGTGAAAACAACCATTTCTTCTGAAAGTTCTCAATCTCTAAGCCCTACATCTAAATGGGTACATGATCATAGGCATCAGGTATATGATTCTCATTCTGATCATGTTAGAGATATTCATGTGTGTTCTTCGCAGGTACATCACCGATGGGATAAAACGACAAGAATTTGTTATATTTGTCGTCGTCCAGGGCATATGGCAAAAGATTGTCCATCACCTGCTGCTTCACCCCAAAGATTTCACAAAAAATCAGTTTTTGGTAAACCTGCCACACCAAAGTTCTTTGATGAACAAGACAGAGTTTTTGATGAATTTAAACCTACATTCTTTCATAAACAAAAACGTTTTGTTCCAATGTGTTCAAAAGTTCAAAATGTAGGTTCTCCATCATAGTCACCTGTGATTGTTTCATCAAAAACTGAATTACCAAAACAACAACAATGGAACCCTAAGTTGGTTTCTAAACAAAACAAGGACACTGGTCGATCAGAAGCAATTCGCTTCAGGTCATTTTTGGACTAATTAGTTTAACCAGTGTGCAGGCACTTCTAGAAGACCTATCGCCAATTGCAAAGTTGTTGATGGAGGAGTATTCTGCTTAATTTAAATTTCCTGATACATCTTTCTGATATGCAAATTCTGCTTTCTAAAACTGAAAAATATCCATGTTGATTGATCAATTTTTTCTATGCTTACAAGTTTTTTTTTCTTTCTAAAACCAAAAAATAGAGTCTTGTTTTTGTGTAAAATGAAAATCCAAAAATAGAGTTTTCATTTTAAGGGGGAGAATTGTGAGTAAGGGGGAGTAATTGAGAAAATGCATATTATGGGGAGAAAGTGAATACATGCCGAATATATAATAAAGGAAGGTGAATACATGCCAAATATATAAAATTGTGAGAAATTGATCATTGGGAAATGATGGTACATTGGCTTACGTATCTGACTCATGAATAGAGTAGATGAAAGAGCCATAAGATCATTTAAGATCATTGTTTGATATGCTTGGTAGGCTCGACAAATCAGAAAGTATTCAAATGTGATATTCATTAAATACTAATGCTTGACCATGTGGATAACATCTTGATGCATATTTCCATGACACAAAAAGAAGAATAAGTGTGAGAATCAAAATGAGAAGTCACTATGTATACATGTGTTCATTTTGCAAAGATTTAATCTTGTTTGATTTTCTTTATTTTGTCAAACGATCGGACTTTCTCTGCGTATCGAAAGATCGACCTGATCGTTGTTCGTTTGACGTTCTGCTTTATTTTCTTTGGTGTTTCGTATAACTCATCGGACTTTCTCTGCGTGTACGAGAGTACCGACCTGATTGTTGTTGGGTTATACAATTGCAACTTGTTTTATTTTCTTATTTTGTTAAATCTGAGGCCTTATCTGCGTATCGAAAGATCGACCTTAAGGTAGACGATTTAACGTTCTTATTTCTTTTTGCATGGAACACAGTTGACAATATCATAAAAATATTATGCATTGTGAAAAATCACAAGTGTTGTCACACAAAAAGGAAAAGAAAAGAAAAGCTGAAAATGTCTGATTATGTCTGATAGTGTGGGATACACTGGTCAATGCAAATCTAATCAATACCTTAACATATCCAGATGTTATGAGTATGATTCTACCTGAGTTTAAGTTGGACAAATTATACCAGCAATCAGCATTACTTATGTGCTTTGATTAATTGAAATTGAAGTGTAGTTCAGAGCGATATGTTCAATATGATCCCATATAGTGATCTTTCTCATACCAAAAATAATGTTTGATTCTGTATTGCAATTTTCATTTCATTTCAGAAAAGATCAAAAAGATTTTCAGTGTGTTTTAGCATAAACTTTGAAAAACCAAAAAGATTTTGTTTCTGCCTTATTTTTGATCTGATCAACACGTGATACAAATCATTTTTCAAAATCATTTCTTGGAGTCTCAAAGAGACTTTTTGCGCCAAGATTATTTTAACTGTTTGAGTAGGTTGCTATGTGCAAGATATCACAACTTCAAGTCTTCTGAAGATGTTGATGAAAGACCAGAGATACACTAAAACGTCATCAAGTATTCAAGATAAAGCTACGATCGAGTTGAGAAGGAGTTTGTTTGAAGATTCATTTCATTGAACGAACGGATTCTACACTTGAGGGGGAGGTTGATTGAAGATACAGATTTGATGATGTTGAAAAGATTATAGAGATACTGCACACGACGAGGGGGAGTTTGTTGATACCTGATATGTGCGTCGTGTGAAGTATCAAACAAAGTACAAGATCAAGTCAACTAGGTCTGGCCGAAGTAGGTCCGAACCTGAAGTTCGGACTGGCCGAACCTAAGGTTCGGCCGAAGCTCGGACCAGCGGGTATATATATGTGTTTGGTCTTTGTATTTGTAGACTTCTGAGCGTGTGAGATTTCTTTAGTGTGTGTTTTCAAGGTGTTTCTCTGTGTTGTGTTTCTGAGTGTTTCACTGATTGTAATTGTTCATTTTGATCAATAAAACAATCGGTTAATTACGTTTCAATGTCCGATTAGCTAGATCGAGTAGACGATCCGATGCTCACGCATTTTCACCTGTACATTTTTATGATATTAAGTGTAGTTTTTTTTATGTTACATTGAATGCGTTATTTTAGTTTTATTCGTACGTAATATTAAAGGATATCTAACAATTTATTTGATGCGTGATTATAAACATTTCATCATGCGTAATTTATAATTTTATTGATGCGTGATTATAAACATTTTATCATGCGTATTTTATATTTTTATTGATGCGTGATTATAAACACTTCTTAGATGTTAGTGTTTATTGTCTGATAACTGTATTTTAAAGGAGAAACTAAGCAAAAATTGAATAACTTAAAAAGATTCATATTATTAATAACACAAAAACATAAAATTACAACATTATTTTTATTCTACTGATAGGCTTTTAAAAAATCATCTTCAATTCTACAGATGCTTTTATGATCTTCAGGATGTTTGCAATCTCGTTCATTTGTTCCAGATCTGTTTTATCCTTGTCTATCATGAACAATCTGACAAGGTCTCAAACGGAACTTTTTGGCAAAGCCATCAGTTTTTGATTTACTTCGTCTCTTGCTACCATCGTCTCAGTTAGGCTCTCGAACGTTTGTTTCAAGATGTCCATCATTAGGACTTCTTTGTTGAACTCAAGCATAATTTTCCTGATTAGTTTTTGCTTGAGTGTGTCATTGTTGGCGTCTGGTGCGTTGGAAGAAGATGAAGACATTTTTTTTGCGGTGTGGGTTGTTTGACTTTGATGTGAGAGGTGATTTGCATTTTTTTGTGTAGATGCAGTTGTAGCGTTATTTTTCAGTGTAATTGAGTATCTAGTTTTATAGAGGTTTTGATGAGTGTCTAGTGGGGTAATAAATGCGTTAATTGGTAACCGCGTGTGGTGGGTACGCTTTTTGGGAGATGAATGTGAATGGGGTGTAATTATTTATTGTTACTGTGTGTGTTAATCATCGTGAATATAAATATTCTTACGCATTTTCATTTTAAATGTGTGTGTTTTTTATTGTATTTTTGTTTTATTTTTTTTATTACGCGACGTTTCGCTTTGCCCCCAATTTTATAGTATATATTGGCTCTTTTTGGTGCGACCATGCAATTTCACACGCAAAAAACTCAGAAACCCTCTCTACCTCACCTATCTTCTACTAACCGATCATCTCCCAACTCTTCAAAATCAATGGCATCTTTTTCTTCTTCTAACCCATCTTCATCCAATGTCGTCATCATCCTTCTTGTAGAAAATCATCAGCTAGAAGCCAAGGATGGCCGCATCATGCGTAATAATTTTGGCATGATGACTCGTCTTACAACCAACAACATTTAGGCACATGCCCGGATGCTGCAGGAGGTTGTGGGTCTTCCACCCTCCCAAATGCAACAAGCGGTTGCTGAGTTTATGACTCAACAACTTGCTTTGAAGGAGCAGATCCATCATGGTCTGCGAGACGTTATGGACAACGCCATAAAGAAGTCAAGGGGCAAAGCTACCGCCTTGAAAGAGTTCAAGGAGCTCTAGGCGTTTTATCTCTATTTGTGTTTTTATCTTTTGGATTTTTTTGGTGTAATTTTTGTGAAGATCCCTGAACAGTGTAAATCAAAAGTTAATAGATGAATGGAATGGAAATTTTAGAAATTTGTTGTTCTTTCTATTTTTTGTAATGCGTGATTTTATAGGAACATCATGCGTAATTAGATTTTATTGTTGCGTTATTTGTGTTTAGCAACTATGACCTGATTAGTGTCTAGATTTGTAAAGAAGAAGCCTTTAGAGAAATATTGTTTTAGATAGTTGTGTGATTTTTGTTATGTGTGCTTGATTTGGGAACTGGGATTTTAGGTTGCATTGATATTTGTAAAGAAGAGGCCCTTAGAGAAATGTTTTTTAGATATTTGCGTGATTTATGTTATGTGTGCGTGATTTGGGAACTGGTTTTAGTTTTTGCTTTGACTTTTAGATAGTTGCGTGATTTTTGTTGTGTGTGGTGATTTGGAACTGGTTTTAGTTTTTGCTTTGATTTTAGATAGTCATCGACTCAGGGATTCTCCCACTTTGGTAGATGAATGGAAGGAGATGCTCCCTCACACTAAAGCTATGATGCAGTTCACTGCACGTAAGCTCAAGGAGATGCCTTCTACTTCTGAGCATCCTGATGCAATGAAAATTTTGGGATGGAAGTATGATCACGAGTTCGGGGCCTTCATTGTTAAAAGAAGGAATGGGTTCGTTCAATTCTTCGCAACTGTTAGAGACCTTTTGAAGCTTTTCTCCTGGGAGCTTAAAGAATTGAGACGACTTGACATTATCAATCATTCTAATGCTGAGATTGCCGTGATAGCTCAAAGTTTGGGGCACGCCACCTACCTCAATAGGTATCACAAGCAAACCAGAGAAGAAGAGTTGAAGGAACATGAACGGTTTGAGAAGAGACGAGCTAAAGTCCCCTACAAGCAGATCTACTCCAACATAAGCAAGAACTTAAAGACTAAGAAGATCGAGGGTGATCTGAAGAAGAATCCAATCAAGGATTGGTACTACAGTGCTCAGACACATGAGTTAGTGATTGAACGTGAAAATGCTGAACCAATCAGACTCTTTGCTGCAATTGAACTCAGGTTGTTGCCCATTTGCT
This sequence comes from Deinandra increscens subsp. villosa, assembly GCA_039602395.1. Classification (NCBI taxonomy): domain Eukaryota; kingdom Viridiplantae; phylum Streptophyta; class Magnoliopsida; order Asterales; family Asteraceae; genus Deinandra; species Deinandra increscens. Next base: position 203 of record JBCNJP010003877.1, on the reverse strand, counting down.
ACTTGCGTTGGATCTTCTATGGTCGTCTTGAAACAGTTCCACCCAGACTTAAGCCCTATGAGGTTGTTGATGCAAACTACTTCCTACTGTTCCTTAAATGGTGGAGTTGGGAATGTATTAACGCCGGAAGGATGAAAACTGAAAGTTTGGCGAACTTGGAAAGATGGGAAATAGACAGTCGAGGGATAAGTCATTTGTGGAGA
>JBCNJP010003874.1:0-17000 GCA_039602395.1 Deinandra increscens subsp. villosa | reverse complement strand
TACATCATTTTACGTCACCGTTGCTAATCTTCCGCAGACGCCCACCGGAAAACCGCCCCTTTCCCTCCGTCTCCACAGCGAAAGGTAAGAAATCGCATCTGTATGCCTCCGTTTTCCATCAAATCGCCACTAAGGGTATTCTTTACTTTTTAGGCACAGTCGCTTTTACAGTATAATGCATATGCTCCCCTGTTCCACGGAACTGGAGAACTGGTTCCCGATTACTAACCATGTTAAAGCAGATACTTTTAGTGCTTTAAAGCATATTATCGATTTCTACTTAGAAGTATATGTGCCTTGCATGTTTATAAAATAGTTGTGCAACCCTACCCTTTAGAATGTGTGATCTGTTTGCGTTCCAATCCAGACTGAACTATACCCTGTTGAGGATTTAGGTTTTATAGAACATTCAAAGACTATTCCTTTTGACAAAATTAAAGGTAAACCCATCATTTACAACCTGTTAGCTACCTACCTTATAATCCACAAATAAATTCAGGGTAATTAGGCGCTTTCTCCTTTCTTATAGATTGTTTCACAAAATTGTGCACATTGGCTGTTATAAGGAATCATAGATGTCATCATAGGTAGGCTCACCGTGGTGTAATAAAGCCTTACATATTATTTTTTTAAGTATGAAAGGCCCTGTATTTTGTTTGGCAGCTTTACTAATTGCATATCTGTCGTTGATTGTTAGGAACACCGTGTTGGATATTAGATGTCCTGACCCGACCTTTAGCGTAACCGACCCGGTTTTGACCCGGAAGAGTTACACCGGTGTCAACGAACGAATAATTAATTAATTGTTAATTAATTAAATTAAACGGTTTAAATAAATAATTATTATTTATTTAACGTAACGAAACAATAATTCGTAAAACGTTTACGAGAATTGTCGGCAAATGATTATCTAGTCATTACCGGTTAATGGACTAGTTAATCATTGGGCTTGGAGGGTTCTAGGTCGCGATGGGCTTTGCTTGCCCAACAAGTCAATGGAAAACTATAAAAGGGAGGGATTAGGAGAACCCTAATTGCTCCTCCTCTCCCTCTCTCCCTCCCTCGCGACCGCCCCCTCTCCCCTCTCCCTTTCCGATCGGCGCCACCAACCACCACCACCCCGTCGCCTTTTCCGACGAACACGATGGTGAAACGAGACCCTCGTTTGATTGCCGCCGCCTTGGAACTCGAGACCACCGTCGTCAAGCACGGTGGAACCGTTCGACTGGAATGGTATGATCCATTCCATGGTTTCGTTACCGCCACCACCGCCCGTTCATGAGATGAACGCGCCTGTGGTGCCCGAGATGCCGTCTTCAAAGTCGGTTGAAGACTTGACTCGCAGATTCGAGTCGGGCGTTACCGTTTGCCCTAGCGCCAGTTCGTCGAACCCCGGTGTCTCGAACGGTTGTTCGGACTCCGCCAAGGTATATCTAAACTGTTAGATATTTAAATTAAATTGTTTAATTTATTTTTTTTAGTATTTACGCGTACACGGTGATCAAATCCTGTCTACGGTTTTTACTATATTCGCGTTGTAAAACTTATATTTCCGCTGCGCAATTAATCTGATTAATTGACCCGTTAATTTATTCGGTAAAAATTAAAACGGGCAACCCGGATACCCACTGTAAAACCCAAACAGTGGTATCAGAGCCACGATCACCGCGCGTAAATCTGAACCGGTCTTTTTATAACCGGTGGTTCGCAATTTCGATTCGTTTCCAAATTGCGAACGGAATTACTTGATTAATTCTAATTAATTAATTGTGTGTTACGGCCGACCCCTTTAATTTTATTAATTGTTTTGGCGTGTTGGATTTCTCTGATTGGCTCAATTGTTGACCCAATTGTATCTTTATTTGGTTTTGGTGGACCCGCCGTTTTTCGGGTTTCAAAGTTGTAAATTAGAGCTAGGTTTACTAAGTTGTTAGTAAATTGTAATTTTATAAAAACCAAGACCGAAGATCGGACGCTCGCCAAAAGGTGTCTGGAGGCTAGTGGGAGTTGAACCGGATCCACGAACGCACCGAGTTGCCTTCCTTGTGGTTGTTCACCTTTATATTGTCATGTCCCTATTGGTCTTGCTAAATGGCTCTAGCAAGACCATGCCATTATGCCGTTAACACACAATTGACCATTCGCGACAGTTAGATATTTTAAATAGGGGATTTAAAATAAATTGTCCCGAGTGATGATAGGGTTTATCGTTTGTGTCTAACGATCACTTATATATTAAAATTTGTTTTAATATCCCTATCCGGTAAATAAAAATTGATAGTTCATGCCGTCCAAAATCAAGTCTAACTTGGAACGTATTGACCGGAGCATCAGTGTTGGAGTATTTCAACACCGCACTTGGTGCCGAGGGTACCTTCCAAGGTGGGGGCATTGGAGTATTTCAACACCGTGCCAGCCACATTGACCATTTGGGACTACTATCGCTTTCTTTATGTATGTTTGTAGTGTTGGAGTATATCAACACCACACTATGAATGTATATAGACAAGGTGGGCATGGATGAGGCTAAACGTATCGCAAAATATAATTTATTATATTATGCGGCCTCATAAACGAGAATCGCGACTAAGACTTCGCGATTGACAACCGTTGTCAGTTTGGTTACACGAGTTTGCTCCTGAGGCTCATTTGGCGGTCTCAAGTAAAATCGTCTAATCGAATTCTCAATTTTCTTATTTAATAAATCTTACCAATTTATATAAGAAAATGGTTTACACCGAAAATACTAATTTAAAATAACTTTGCATTATTTCAGAAGGCTAATGAAAACACAGTTCCTCTAAGTTCAATGGTATCTCTGGACCCATTCACTGAGACGAACTTCTTGTCATGGCAAACCCTCCTGAGGAACATCTTGAAGCTTTTTGGAAAGCTGTATGTTCTTAACCGACCCATCCCGAGCACGCCGTCTTACTTGCTAAACGACCGCTCGCGGATGGAAATCCAGAAGCACAGTGATGACTCTATGGAAGTCACTGAGCTTATGTTATCTAGCATAACACCGGATTTTCGGTATAACTTTACCGACATGGGAGCGTATGAGATCATGAGAAAACTCAAAGATTTGTTTGAGTTAAACCAGAGAGGTGAGTGATGTAGAGCACTTCAACATTTTGTGAACTGCCACATGTCGCCCAATTCCTCTGCCTATGATCATGTCATGATGATGAAGGGGTATCGCGACAAACTGATCGACCTCGGCTACTCCATTCCTGAGGGGATGGCTCTTGATGTAGTCCTCGGATCTTTACCCGAGCATTATCGCTTGCATGCGGTAAATTGCTCGGCTCGGACTTTAGATGAGGTTCTGACATTCTTTCCAAATGTCAAGATCAGGACCACACCGGCTGTGCTCAGAGTTGCTGATACAGGTATCACCAAGACCAAGAACAAGGTCAAAGAGACCAAGGGCAAGAAACCATTGGCGCCTCCTCCTCAGGAACGTCAATGCTTTGAATGTAATCAGATGGGCCACTGGAAACGTAACTGCCCCGTCTACCTTGCTAAGATCAGGATGACTAGAAACCCCGGTAAGGGTTGCTCATCAGGTATGTCAATAAATGTTATTGAACTTTTCACTGTTTCCTCCAATGCATGGGTATTTGATACCGGATGTGGTTTTCACATTGTAAATGTTTTGCAGGAACCTGAGAAGTGGAAGAAGATAGAACAAGGCGGTATGGAGCTCATCGTTGGTGATGGCAAAAGAGTCCCGGTCTTGGCTACCGGCATATATTCTCTTTCATGTCCTACCGGTCTTGTAGTTACTCTAGATAACTGTTTATATGCTCCTGGATTGTCCAGAAACATTATTTCTGTCTCTTCCCTGTTTGAACAAGGTTTTAAGTACAAGTTTAATGGAAATTCCATTTTTACCTACTTTAATGATATCTTTTATTTCGAGGCTAAACCTCGACATGGTATATATGAGATAATTGTTCAAACGCAAGATCAACTCTATCATGTTTCTAAACGAAACAAAGTTGATAACGATTCATCGTTATGGCATCATCGACTAGGTCACATAAGCAAAGCTCGCATTAAGAAGCTTCAATCTGCAGGGATTCTCGAATCCACTGATGCAGATACCTTCGGTGAATGCGAATCATGCTTATCTGGAAAACTGACCAAGTCACCCTTCACACATGTTGGTGAACGGGCTAATGATCTGTTAGGACTTATACACACTAATGTGTGTGGGCCCTTTCGGACCGAAACGAGAAATCGGGAACGCTATTTCGTATCTTTCATAGATGACTATAGCAGATATGCTTATGTCTATCTGATGAAACATAAGCACGAAACTTTTGACAAGTTCAAAGAGTTTCAACACGAAGTAGAAAATCAACTAAATCGAACTATTAAGATACTTCGATCAGATAGAGGTGGTGAGTATCTTAGCAACGAGTTCCTCGATCATCTAAAGGCTTGTGGAATTATTTCACAACCCACTCCTCCCGGTACACCACAATTAAATGGTGTTAGTGAAAGGAGGAATCGAACCTTGTTGAACATGGTTCGATCGATGATGTGCAGGACTAACTTGTCCCACTCCTTTTGGGGTTTTGCTCTTTTGACCGCCGCTCGCCTAATAAATCTGGCACCGACCAAGAAAGTGGATAAGACCCCATATGAGATATGGCATAATTCTTCTCCTAATCTTTCTTACCTCAGAGTATGGGGATGCGAGGCATATGTCACTTGCGAATCTGACAACAAGCTCGATCCTCGAGGTGAAAAGGTAATTTTCATCGGATACTATCGTAATACCGGCTATTACTTTTACCATCCTGATGGAAACAATGTTTCTATCAAAAGGAAGGGTAAGTTCCTTGAGATAGAATTTCTCAACAGAGGAACCAATAGTGATCCAGTGGATCTCGAAGAAGTTCGAGAAACACAAAACCCTGAGACAGTCGCTGGGTCTGACCGACAAATGGTTGTCACCCCATCAGACCAAAACACAAGCGTTCGCAGGAGAGAAAGGACACACAAGGCACCTGATAGATACCTCTGGCATCTAGAAGGTCCCGATGTCCTATTAGTAGCTGACTCAGATGACGAACCTACTAATTACAAAGCTGCTGTGTCAGATCCTGAATCTGACAAATGGCTTGAAGCCATGAACGCCGAGATGCAGTCCATGCGTGACAATCAAGTATGGGACTTGATTGAGCTACCCCCCGGTTCTCGGGCAGTAGGGAGCAAGTGGATCTTTAAAAGAAAAACTGACATGCATGGAAAGGTGCAAACCTATAAGGCACGGCTTGTTGCGAAAGGTTTCACTCAAACCCAAGGGATTGACTATGACGAAACCTTCTCGCCCGTGGCCATGATCAAATCGATCAGGATATTGCTTGCCATAGCCGCATACCATGACTATGAGATATGGAAAATGGATGTCAAAACCGCATTCCTGAACGGACAACTCACTGAGGATGTCTACATGGTTCAGCCTGATGGTTTTGTCGATCCTAAATATCCAAATAGGGTTTGCAAACTGAATAAATCCATTTATGGACTTAAACAAGCATCTCGAAGGTGGAACATTCGTTTTGACCAGAAAGTCAAAGAGTTTGGCTTTGCTCAAAATGAAGATGAACCGTGTGTTTACAGAAAGGCAAGTGGGAGCGCTATATCATTCCTCATATTGTATGTGGATGATATACTGATCATAGGAAACAACATCCCCATGCTTAACGAAGTTAAGGTATGGCTATCATCTTGTTTCGCTATGAAGGATCTTGGAGAAGCCGCTTATATCCTGGGAATTAAGATTCACAGAGATCGATCGAAGCGACTTCTAGGTCTCAGTCAAAGTACATACATTGACAAGATTATAGCACGGTTCAACATGAGCAACTCCAAGAAAGGAGTCGTCCCTATGACAAAGGGTGCTATCTTGAACAAATCTCAATCTCCTCAAACGGAGAAGGAGATCGACCAAATGGCTTCGATCCCATTTGTTTCTGCTATAGGCTCAATTATGTATGCCATGCTCTGCACTCGACCGGACGTCTCGTTTGCGTTGAGCCTGACAAGTCGATACCAACAGAGTCCTGGTCTAGCTCACTGGACTGCTGTGAAGAACATCCTGAAATACCTGAGAAACACTAGTGAGATGTTTTTGGTATATGGAGGAACTGATGAGCTCGCTGTAAAGTGTTACACCGACGCTAGTTTTCAGACTGACCGAGATGACTCTCGCTCGCAGTCCGGATACGTATTCACCCTCAATGGAGGAGCTGTTTCGTGGTGTAGCACCAAACAGTCAGTAGTGGCTGATTCCACTACTGAATCTGAATACATAGCCGCCTCAGAAGCTGCTAAGGAAGCAGTATGGATGAAGAAGTTCATCACAGATCTCGATGTGGTTCCAAGCGTCAAGCAACCCATCGAGATGATGTGCGATAACACAGGCGCTATTGCTCAAGCCAAAGAGCCAAGGTCTCATAAGAAGGCCAAGCACGTCCTGAGGAAATTTCACTACATAAGAGAAGTAGTTGAAAGAAATGAAATAAAGATATGCAAAGTAGACACAGATCAAAACTTAGCTGATCCCTTTACAAAACCCATGACTCACGAGACTCATTATCGCCACAGAGAAGCGATAGGGCTTAGATTAGCTAAAGACATGTTTTGATTTAGTATTTTGGGTGTACGAACATATAACAGTTATCTATACTATTCATATTCCATCGGTAAATGCAATATGAAATTTCATAACTGTGTTCGATGTTAATACGTTTAATCATCCCTGAACAATTGTTGATATTGTTCTAAATGTCCGTAGTCGATTAGAGACGTGGGAACGACTCTAAATCAAGACTATTCTGATTTTGAACCTTAAAGGGGTTTAACGTTCAAAGTCACAGACCTCATTAGAGAATGACGTTGGACGTAACTCGCGTTAAGCAATTCAATCATGGAAGTTTTGATTGCTTGATTATTGGTATGCTCTAATGTTTCCTCAGACCTGAGACGTATACTGGAACTCTCGTTTACTGCAGACTGTTCTTTGATTGTAGTTTCTCGATGTCGCGTAACTGCCATCAATAGGGCTACTTTTGGGAATGGATCTAAGGTTCAGTGGGAGTTGTATGCCTCAAGATGGGATTTCGTACTATTGCTTCGGCAATAGATAGACATAAAGGCGCCCTCGTTGATTCCAAGTGTGAAGTGTGAGGCCTCACCCAAACTTACTGTGTGTTTGATTGGTACACTTCGAATCGGATAACGAGAATGTAATCGATGAATCTAATACATGAGAGTCCATGTCTCATTATTCATCTATGTCTAGAACGGAAAGGAACATATGACAACGGTTACCATAAGTCCTCTATCTGCTTGCTTTACAATCAGATATACTTTGGCTGTCAACTTAAACAGTCGAAACTGGTTGGTGTAGCCATGCATAGCTAGAGTGCCTCTGACTACAACGCTAATGTGTCGCGATCAGTCCAAGTGGGAGATTGTTGGATATTAGATGTCCTGACCCGACCCTTAGCGTAACCGACCCGGTTTTGACCCGGAAGAGTTACACCGGTGTCAACGAACGAATAATTAATTAATTGTTAATTAATTAAATTAAACGGTTTAAATAAATAATTGTTATTTATTTAACGTAACGAAACAATAATTCGTAAAACGTTTACGAGAATTGTCGGCAAATGATTATCTAGTCATTACCGGTTAATGGACTAGTTAATCATTGGGCTTGGAGGGTTCTAGGTCGCGATGGGCTTTGCTTGCCCAACAAGTCAATGGAAAACTATAAAAGGGAGGGATTAGGAGAACCCTAATTGCTCCTCCTCTCCCTCTCTCCCTCCCTCGCGACCGCCCCCTCTCCCCTCTCCCTTTCCGATCGGCGCCACCAACCACCACCACCCCGTCGCCTTTTCCGACGAACACGATGGTGAAACGAGACCCTCGTTTGATTGCCGCCGCCTTGGAACTCGAGACCACCGCCGCCACCGCTAGAGCCGCCGCCGCCGCCGAGAGAGCCGCCGCCGCGGCCCGTGCCGCCGTAGACGCCGACATATTCGGCGAGGACCACCGCGAGGTGGTTCCCGCTTTACCCGCGCCACCGAGACCGTTGTTTGAACCGTCTCGTGCCGCCGTCGTCGAACCGGGTGAAAACCCTAAGTGGCCGGCGCCATTGTATGCCGCCGCCGTCACGCCACTTCCTCCGCCGCCTCCACGCGAGACGAACGAAATCGTCTCTATGACGGATTCGTCGTCAAGCACGGTGGAACCGTTCGACTGGAATGGCATGATCCATTCCATGGTTTCGTTACCGCCACCACCGCCCGTTCATGATATGAACGCGCCTGTGGTGCCCGAGATGCCGTCTTCAAAGTCGGTTGAAGACTTGACTCGCAGATTCGAGTCGGGCGTTACCGTTTGCCCTAGCGCCAGTTCGTCGAACCCCGGTGTCTCGAACGGTTGTTCGGACTCCGCCAAGGTATATCTAAACTGTTAGATATTTAAATTAAATTGTTTAATTTATTTTTTTTAGTATTTACGCGTACACGGTGATCAGATCCTGTCTACGGTTTTTACTATATTCGCGTTGTAAAACTTATATTTCCGCTGCGCAATTAATCTGATTAATTGACCCGTTAATTTATTCGGTAAAAATTAAAACGGGCAACCCGGATACCCACTGTAAAACCCAACACACCGAACATCAATGGAACGCTCAATCAGGAACTCCATCACAGTGAGCCAGGTGCGGCTTATTACAAGTCTTGATGCGGCCACACAGACACTCCACGAGCAAATACGGGAGGATGAAAGAATCTCGGCTATGGTTCTTGACCAGCCGCATTCATCGTTCAGATCCTCAGTCGGTTTCCTTCTGCATAAACAAAAAACTGACGACCAGGTGCTTCTGGACTCCCTGAGAGCAATACGTAAAGAGGCAATGGCAAGGCAGGATGATGTTGCTCGCCGTGTTGCCTTCTATGTCCAGAACAATATATACACTACTACAAAAAAGGGCTTTCTTGACGCTTTTTGCGCGTCAGGAAAGGGTCCAGATGACGCGCAAAAAAGCGTCAAGGAAGGTAGGGTCAAGAATCTTCTTGACGCGCAAAATGCGCGTCATCCCGTTCTTGACGCGCGAACGATGACGCTCCATTTATGACACTCAATGCGCGTCATAAAATGCGTGTCAAGGAAGCCACCGTCATAAATATGCTTATGACACGCATTTTTGCGCGTCATGGATTTATAAAAAAATAAAAAAATATATTTTAATAGAATCACTAATTTCTATATTAAATGACAATTAACCTAATAATACAAAATACAAATACAAATAAAGCAAAATAATGCATTTCATATATATAGCAAACATTACAAAGTTAACATAGTTTACAAATGTGTCCGGTATGCTAACAATAAACATATAAACCATATCATTTTCCTTAGCATTCTTACAACATTCTATGTTGACCGCATCTTTAAAGTCTTCAGTCTAGTCTCTAATCTTTGTCATTCCTTAGCATCCATTGGTGCGTTTTGACTCGTTGAGCTTGTTTTGGTCATATCTTGGTCACACGAACTCGGATTGGGATGATTCAAAAAGCCACGAACTCGTATCCATGTCCTTTACCATATCATCCAGCTAAATCAGTAGAAATAAGCTGCTACAGTTTCCAGTAATTGCAGCTGTAACCTGACATGTGTGTTTTGACCCGTTAAGCTTGTTTTGGTCATATCTTGGTCACACGAACTCGGATTGGGGTGATTCAAAAGCCCATAAATCCGTATTAAAGTCCATAATATTGTTCAACAGTAGTCCCTGTTAGATACAGAGGTGAAATACAGCAGGTAGCAGAGAAATGCATATAAAATTGACTATATAGTTACAAACAAAGCAGGTTGGCAGCATGTAAATATTTTTCTTATCTAGCATAGCAAAACAAACCGTTATGCAATAGTGGCAAGGATGTTCAACTTCTATACTAGTCGCCACAGCTATTAGATACCGGATTATTGCATTAAAACAGCTTTTCCTAACTAGATGGCAACTTACTTGTAATCATATCTCCCACCAAGGAGTTACAGTTACTCCTGCTACCCTTGTTGAACAAAAAAAGTACATGAAAAGTTTGGCATAGGACCGCCACCCAGTCTCATTCCAGGTACCAGTTGCTACTGGTAACCAAATCCAGCCTAACCCCATCTCCAAATAATTCTAACATCCCAAATCTGCAATGGTTTTCACTGGTTTAAAAACATAAGCATAATTAAATGTTCAAATTTGGATAAAAAGTTACTAAACTCATAACATAATTAAATATCCAAACTTGGATAAAAAAAAGTTACTAAACACATAAGCAATAGTACAGAGCAAAGATTAACCTGCATGGGAAATCTAAAATGTTCTTTTATATACATCTTTAACAAAGAGTTTTCTTTTGATTTTGAGATTTCAAAGCTTGTACTTCACTATTATCTTTCCCTAATGAGCATCACTGTTTTAGTAAAAATCATTAATTATGCAGCTTTCTACCTGCTAAAGGGAACATGAGGATAAAAGAAATTGACAAAATCTTATTCATTTATACAACCGTGTATTTAAAATGTTGATTATTCGAGTTCTTACATTCCGTATGTTGATCAAATTGTTACTGTGGTGGGACTTGAACATATCCTAAGAAGCATCATGAATAGAAGAATTACCTTTAAGAACTCCAATGGTATGCTTGATATCCTAGTAACCGTTAAATCTCCTGTTGCATATAGTCAACATGTTTAACTACAGTTAGTTGACCCAACAATGTAAATCAGTATACCTGTGTACATGATGTTAGATGGATACAAATACAAGTGACTAACCAACCTCTGTTAACAGCTTTGTATCAAAGAATGCAATTGATTAAAGCACATCCAGCTGCTAAAACTACATAAACAAGAATGAGAGTCGACCCGGTACATGATGTCAGATGGATACAAATACAAGTGACTAACACACAATGTTTGTTCGAGTCTTGCACTCTTGCATGTATGTATGTATCTCTCTAGGTTTGCATGTATATACATATATGTATGTAACTGTATGTATATGTATATATAGGTATATACACAAACTGCAGAAATTTCTAAGGGGTAAAATCCATTGGAATGTTTTAGCATGTTTAACAACGAAAGATGCAACCAAGAAACATCAAACTGAAATCCTGAAACAACATAAGACTTACATAAAATTAACATAACCATCAATCACTTGATGGCGTAGAGGAGGTCAACGGTGGGTCGTTGCGAAACTCCTTGACCACTGCAGCAAGTGCCTCTGGGTTCAAACCGAGGTCACAGAGGGCAATGAGCACATAAAGGGTGTGGCATGATGAATCTGACTAGAAAAGTCAAAATAAATCTCAAATTGACAGATATCAAAATGCAACCATGTATAATCAAGAAATCAGTTAGCTGAAAATCAACCATGTATAATCAAGAAATCAGTTAGCTTACCAGCTCTCTCTATTCTTATCCTTGGCCTCTTTTTCGTATATTGTTCGCTCATCAACTTAGACATTAAGATAAAGTATCTGGCCTCCAAGGGTTGACATTCCAGCATCTTTAACCCATATGACAAAACAGAAATGCATCAGATGAAGAATCATCAAACCAATTAAGTCAAATGAACATTCATTAGATTCATACAACTAAACACAACCTCTAGGTCATCAATTATTCTTGCAACAATTATACTATACATATAACATTGCATACTGTTATCAGTAACAAAAGCTGACTAGCTAAAATCAACTGGCATATATTCTGCAAATAAACCCTAAAAAAAGGTTCATCCAAATCAAATCAGAAACTCCTAGGGTTAGGGTTAGTAATAAAAATGAATCAAATGTAAATCATGAACTTACAAACTATAGTGGACGACGGTGACAATCAAAATCAGAAACCCAGACGATTTGGCAGTGAACGAGTACAGAGGATTTCGAAGTGTTCGCCATTGGTGCTGCTATCACCTGAGAAGCTGGACCAATGATCGACTTTCTGATAATTTTGGTGAACAAGATGAAATTGATATTCTTCGCAACCATATGGACAGAAATCATACCCAAATCGCTGAGAATGGACTATAAACGAGCCAGATTTGATAAGATGAATGAGCAACCAGTCAACCATATTTGGCCCTGTGCTTAAGTCGCTTAGAAAACGTTGCTGAATCCTGCAATCGATAGGAGATTGAAGATGGCGACGGGAGGAGAGCAAATTTCGTGGAGCGGTGGAGGGCGTGATCGTGACGTCTCTTCGTGAGGAGGTGGAGGGCATCGAAGCCGTGAACTCGTGATGGCCTGTAGAAGTGAAGGTCGATAAATTAGGGCTTCAGATTTGCCCTGGCAGAAGCGGAGAAGAAGGCGGTGCTCGGAATCGTAAAAGGAGAGGGACTGCCGAGATTAGGGCTTTTAATTTCTTTGGAGATGGAGCAATTGGGGGTGGGGGGCTATTAGAGGAGGAAAAAATTAGGGCAAAAATTCGAGCGGGAAAATGAAAAATATAAAACGACACTTTGAGATGACGTGCACGTTTTAAAGTGTACTCCGTGTTTTTTTTTAATTTATTTGTGACAGAGATTTAATGACGCTCAAAATTGCGCGTCATCTAATCTTAATATTTTACAAATTATGACAGATTTTTGATGACACGCGTTTTTGCGCGTCATAAATAAGTGTGCGTCATCGTTTGCGCGTCAAGAAAGGCCCTTTTTCTAGTAGTGATAGTTGTTAGTAGTAATATATGTTGTTCTGTGTTTTTGGCGGTCAACCGGACCTAAACTAATTATGTAACTTGGTCTGGCTGGAAATATATTTCGTGTGGTACTCAAGTGGCACTCACTTATACAGTCTAAGAAAATAAAGGCAAACCAATAACAATAGCGATAAACACTAAAGCCATTAAACAGCCATGTTACGTTAAAAACAACCAGGTTACCACGTAGTTAACACCAGCCACTTATCAGTTTGCGATTACATTTACTTATCTGAAAGCTAGATTCAAACCATACATCATGATCCCAATAACTCAACGGAATTTAAAATGGAGCAGCCACTGAGGAAGAACTATGGCAACTGCTTTTATACATGTCATTCCAATAACTCAAACGGAGATAATCAACATGTAGATATTTAGGCCTGCTAGCTTTCTTGACCGCAATTTCTGTTTCATAATTGCGTTAACACTTTGGATAATAACAAATTTGTTATGGCGCTGACAACTTTAAAATTGGGCGCGTACTAAAACATTGTTCTCAGGTTATCTACCATTCTCATATTATTATTCGGTCTACCAGTGCATTATAACTGCTCTATAGGAAGTGACTGTAACAAAAAGACAGCAATGTGCTACTCTTTTCGAAAAACTAGATATATATATATAATGTTACATATATGAAGCTTACACAGGTTGGTCATAGGTTCTATTCGTTAAGGCAATGAAGGACTTCTTAGATGCTAAAGAACATCTATTCACATAGTTAAAATTCTATCACGTGTCATATGATATGGACTCAATATGGACATGTATATAGGTATTTATAGAACGGATTTCATTTTGGAAAATAGTTTCTAAAATGTATTTAAACCATGCCAGCATTAAAAAAAGTACAACCCCTTTTATGCTTGGTGAATACATAACATACTATCATGTAAAGGTGACTAACGATATGTTATTCTTTTTAAAATTAATAAAACATTCCTTATATGGCCCAATATACTATTATTACCAACACATTTTAAAGTACGAGCCCACTATTAAATTGGGCTTTTACCTGATTGCTAAAAATCATTATAAATAAATGACAGGTAAATGAAGGCTAAAACCCCAAAAACTTTATGATACCTTTTTTCCCTAACGACCAATACAAACCGTGTAAGACCCCATCCCGTTTAGCAAGTTTAACCGACATTTGAAAATCAGAGCTAGAAAATTTCTTCATTTAGTTAAGAAATATCACCCATCATTACACGTCATTCACATATCATAGTATTAGACACAATCAGTTTCATCACTATATGATTACAAAACATTCATTTCATCAAATCATGACTTGTAGTACCGAAAATATGTGGTGTTCGGTTCCATAGCCCTTCGGTTCGATCTTGACCCGTTAACTAAGTTCTACCTGCCAAAAACACTAGTAACACATTAGTATTAATGGCACACAACAACTTTCAGCACAAGACATCAATTAAATACAAGAAACAATATAAAAATCCGGACAGCAAGCTCCTAGCGTATCGCTTGGAGCTCCTATCATGCCAAGCGATACGCCTGGAGCCTGGTTTCCAGGGCTCCAGGCTGTATTTTCCATACTTAGCCATTTTTTCAGCATTTTACATCTTGGTTCCTTTTTATGAGTTTCACTTCCATAGTTTATGCCATGAACTCTCTAACACCTGCAATCAAGAGGACTGTACACCACTCACTAAAAACATATTAGTTTCACGAGTCGGGTATTGATGACACCTTACCCAACCCGTTTGACCCGCTAACACATTAATCATCTAAACAACTTATACCTCATCATTTCACTTGCAATTATTGCATCATATTATTCCTTTGGCACCTAAACATTAAGCCAAACAACTTGGTCACACGTTAGGACCATTTTAGGTCTATGACCCAAAATCATCTTTCGGCCATTATTCAGCTCAACCCATATGGGTCACAATCGTCTTCCTGCATCGATTGGGTCATGTATCATGACTAATTTCTCAATGTTACCAATCCAATCACTTTGACACCATCTAATGCTAACATCGATATTCATTTGCACATCACTATCTAATGCACATAAGTAAACCGCTACATGTCACCTTACAACTTTTAGTATGACACACAAAAGTTATATACATTCAGCTTATCCCTACGGGTCAAATTACATTTGTTAGTCTAACACATAAGGGTTATATACCTTCATCTTTACCCTTACGGGCCACATTACAATATTCCACATAATTACACATACATCATCTGCCCACATTGCCCCTACCTGGTCATTCTCTACCATTTTGTCCAATCGGCCATCTAACACATTCTTACGCTTATCATGCAACATATATACACAATCATAACCCAAATGGGTTATTTACTGCTAATATACCCAAACGGCTCACTCATCACAATCATACCCAAACGGGTCACTATTATACTATCCCACACTTCTATACGATGTTGTAGCCTTCATCTAACTACAAACATCCTACATTATTTTACGCACCGAACATCATATAATCATCTATGTTATTAAACTAACTCATAATTCGTTCATGATTAATTCACATAATAATATATATCTATTTGCACAAGCTACATTAACCACTCATATGTTACCTCGAATCTTTCATTTTTGCATTCCTTGACGGCTTAAGCTTCCTTCAACTTTACCTATAAATAATTAAGCATTTAGCTTAATAAATCACAACTTGATCCAACATAATTCTCAAGCAGTACACCACTTTTAGTCCCATCAAAATAACCTACTTTCAAGTTCAACTTCTCTTTTAGGCATTTTCACAAACACTTGGTGTGCATTATCACAACAAGCATATTTCAACTTAGATTGCTTATGTTCCAAACCAAATCTTTCATAACACTTTAATATCTCATTCTACAAATCTTATAGACCACATTTAACACATTATAACTCATATTAGTATTCAATCTTGCCACTACATCTTGGATAACAATTTTCCCCATTGTATACCCCAAATTCGTATTTGTGGTTTCACCCTCCCAAATCTTGATGTTAACACAACAAAACTTAGTATACAAGCTTGTATAACCTCACACAAAAATTATACAACATAAAAGCCCTAAAATCGCAGCCTCAATCATGTATTCTACCATAGATTTCGAATTCTCCAACATGCAAGAAGATGAGGTTCTTCTACATAACAACTTACAAGAATTTAGGAAGGTCTCTAGCTTCAAGAATCTCGCAAAACCCCTAAAAATCGCAGCCAATTTCCTTCCAATTGAGGATTATGAATTTTTGAGGAGGATGGGGGTGGAATTCGATTTCCAGCAACATCATACGACCTCCCCCAATTCCCTTTCCTTTTTGTTTACTCAAGTTTCCTGTAAGTGCCACCTGCCCCCTCTATAATGGTCTTTTGCTATGTTTTAACCACTAACTTATATTTCACATATAACACCCTCATCTTCCTTGACTAGTACTTTCAAGCATTAGCCACCAAAGTATAACAAAACAACTTCACTCCATTAAACATGTCGGGTTATTATTAAACCACTCATACCCGACCCATACCCGCGATGGAATAATATTTTTAAATCAGTTCGGATTTCGGGATGTTACAAATCTATCCCCCTTAAAGGGAGTTTCTTCCCCGAAACTAAGTCATACACTTATAATAGAAATATTTCCATTCACTCCTTTACTTCCACCTACCTTCTTGTAATCATCAATTCGTGACTAAACACCTTTCCACACACTTACCCTTACTTCATCTTGGTCACTCGCAGGTCTTACCACTTAGTAATGATAGTTTGTCAAGTCATTATAATGACACTCTCCATCGTTTAAACACTTATCTTCTATTCCCCCTTTTAAATTCACATCCACTTCGTATCCTTCCCTAAACCTGATTGCTATGACATCACTCACAACCATTATTCAACCTTCCACATTCACTCACATTTGTAGTTTGACATGCTTTGCCATCATTTTACATGAAACTCAATTCATCTTGTCATTCACTCGTATATCACCCTTATAATCTTGATAGGTTTATACATACCCAAGTCATTGCCTTCGATCGAATTTCATCTATATGTCCCTCTAACTTGGTTTACACAAGTAGGCATCTCCACTTGCCATATACAACATTTATTTCTCTACTCATTTAACATAAAGTAGATCCATGTATGGTATTACATACAACTTAGACCCCCTTTCTATTTTGCTATCATAAAATAAATTCTTCCCA
>JBCNJP010003873.1:0-10000 GCA_039602395.1 Deinandra increscens subsp. villosa | reverse complement strand
TATAATTTCAAATTTGAAATTTTGTTTTCCTCTGGCCGCCCAATTTTGAGAGTTAAAAGAGGTTGTGCTTTAAGGGATTGTACATGCTGCTTATTAACTTGTACAAATCTTAAACTTTCAACAATAGTCTTAAACTTTCAACACTTCTCACTTTCTCTTTCTAATATGCTTAATAAATAGTATAGATATATACACACACACATATATAAACTATGATTTTATTAAAATTTTAAATTGTACTGGAACGGCCAACTGATTCCCAACGGTGGTACTAGAGCCACTTTTACTACGATTTAGATGTGCATATTTGTTGATCTTGTATTTTGTTTTGTCAAAGTTGTTATTTGACAAAATGATTAAATCTTTGCGTTTGTCATGATACGACCTTGTGATGTAATTGTTTTTATTTTGTTCCATGGTTGTTTTCCTTATTTGAGGTTGTATTTTGGGTTATTTGAAACCCCACTTGTAATAGATAGGTTTTATGTAATAGTTAGGATTTTACTATTATTATGTAAAACCATGCAAGTTGAAGACCTCAAAGACTGAGAGGAAGGAACACTCGATGCTTGGAGATGGAGTTCTAGAAGCAAGTCGGAGCATTGCGAGAATTTTGGTTGCTTATCCATTTAGACCAAATTCGGTTTTGTTCAATGGCTCAAACGAAACTAAACAAATATTCGGCTTAATTCTATTTATTTTGTGTGGTTAATTGCTTTTTTAGAATAGATTCATTAACCTGCGAACCTATTATTACAATTATGAAAACATTAAATTAAAAGAGTTTTAATTTATTTAAAATGGTTTGCAATAAAGTTTTGTTGTGAGATAAAATAAATGGTTTTCATTAAGACGTTAATTACCAAAACCACAAACTGATAAAAGTTATTTAAAATTAAGTTTGTGATAAATGACCAACGTAGTTTTAAATCGGATGTTTAAAAGTCAGTCGTGTCAAGGAGTTGAAAAAGTTTCAAAATTATCCTGAACATGTAAATTGAGATTTTACTAAGATTGCACGACTTGTTTTATACGACAAGTTGTCCAATATGTTTAGAACCCTATTTGGTAATTAAATATAAAAGCAAAACCCAAGTAAATCGATATTGCTATGCTACCCTAAGTTTGAAATGCTCGAACCCATCTATCCGAACCCCCTTTGTTAGCACTAACCCTGCATTGGGCCTAAGATTTCGGGGCGAGGTCGAATCGCGATTCCAATGTAACATAGGCCGAATCGACATGTGTTCTTATAAAGGGACTATATCACTTGAAGCATGTCAAGTGGACATAGTTGGGGTAAACGTACCAAATCCTGATGCAACACGTCATGCAAACCTAAGACTTGTGTAGAGACACAATCCATAGACGTTACCCACCTACGTAGTAAGTGCATAAATGAATATTGCTAAGCAAATCACTTCTGTGTTTATGAAATATGATCACCGTCCAAATTAATGTTTTAATAAAGAGACAAAACTTGGATTGCAATGTTCACACTGTGTCATGTGACCCCAAACCTGAGAGTTGTATGAGACGCAATTCGTAACCGCTACCCACCTATGTAATAAATGCGAGCGAACAGTGCTAAGCCAATCACTTCGTATTTATGAATTAGGATCTCTATCCTAATTAAAAATATCTGCTATTGGGTCAGTTTATTTGTAAGGCCATTAAAACATAAAATACTGAAATTTGTTTCCTCGTGTAGATCTTTCACAACTATTTTACACATGTAACGACGCTGATTATTTTTACCAATTCGTTAACGAATATTTAACGTGAAAAGTGGTCCCAGAAAATTTCGTTCGAATTTAACAGTTTGTGGCATCAACACTTGCATAGGAAACCATATACAAAACCAAGTGAGTGGTAAATGCAAGATAATACTAGTTCAAACATTTTCAAAAGATGGTTATGACAAGTCATGATCATCAAAAGAGTCGGCAATTCGAGTGTTCGGTTCGTCTTAAGCTCGAGAAGATCCGTGTCTACATGGTAGTTTTACCTGCGTGCAATTACACCACATTAGTATGAAACGTTGATGCAAGTTGGAACAACATTTAGGCATTAAAACGGAGGCGAGATTTCAAAAACTAGGCGGCTCCACCGTAAGCTACGCTGGCCACCGTAGCTTACGGTGGCCTCAGCTAGCCTACGGTGGCTCTATGCTGGTCTACGGTGGGTGCCAAGGTTGCAGGCCACCGTAGCTTACGGTGGCCACCGTAAGCTACGGTGGTACCTGTGGTTTTGGTACCCCGTTTTGGTTCCTTTTCCCACTTAAACACCCGGATTCGATTCCCACCATTTCATAAGTTATCAACACATAGTTTAAGCTCTGAAAACTTGTTAGAACTTCTAAAATTTAGACATGGACCAATTACCCGTCGTTACCTTGCCTTTACTTTACCCGATTGACCCGTTAAGGGCCAACCCATGCCATAACTCGTCAGAGATTACTAATGAACCCAACCTTGTACATTCACTAGTAGTATGATCAATATATCAGATTGCGTCAGGACTCCTACCCTTAATACCACATGAATTTCAAGGATCCCTAAGGAGCATTCCAATTATAACAAATTCATGTCACCTATGTAAAAATGCTAAAACGTTAATTAGACTTGGACATCTTACATATGTGTTTAGTCACCTTTGCCATCCACCAAGGACCCAGTTAGCCCTTGAGACATCTTCGGATCAATTATCCGATGGCTAAAGCATGCGGAGTGTAGGCAAATCAACCCAATTTGGTTGACTAAGCCACTTCCTCCTACCCTCTATGAGAGTATCCATTTATTCCCTCATGAGGTGAAGACTTATCCTTTTTCTACCCACTATGGTACATAACCAAGTGTAAGGTGTCTATAATCATTACTTACTAGTATAACGAACAAGATGTACGTTACCTCGATTGCTTGACGTTCCACTACCACTAGCGTGTGCTTGGTTACTCCTTTCGAAGCCTTGATTGCCTATAATATCAATAGCTCATCAAGACCATAGCCATAACAAGAATTTTGCAACCATGGCATCAATTATAAGATATCACCCAATCATGGTGACATCAATAATTTCACAAATCTATCATCATGTAAGACCTCAATTAACACCAAGTTCACCATTCGAGCATACTTACCAACATTTCATAATTTTTACTATTATACAACTCATTTTATCACGGGATCATTGTCACATGCCTTCTATGATTTCCTAGCCACAATTCATGGAAATTTACTCAATTATAGTCTAAGGATCTTCACACAAGCATTTCATCAAACACATGGTAGGCATAGTCTATGTTATTAGTCCTAACTTGGTTTTCATGTTTGCTAATCACCATCTCACCTCTATTAAGTGAGATTCAAGTCTAATACATGTATTAACACACAATATTCACAGGAAATTCACATATACACACAATTTAGCTCATTGTCTATGAACCCCCTAGTTGGGTTTTTCGCAATTCATGGGCTAGTCACCAAATTGGGAGGCTAGCCCTCCCAGAACAATGTCTACATGTATACAAGCATCACAATTTCAGCATATAGCGAGCAGAATCCATCAATTTTGTGATTCACACAAGGATTCACGATTTCCTACACATGCATCTAAGTAGGAGTTTCACTTACTTGATCAATTAGATGGTAGGATTCAAGGATTTCTCTTCCTAATCCACACACATGCACAGAAATCGCAGGTTGCAAGAGGAGGAGCCAGAATTTCGAGATTTAGAGGTGGAGAGGAGGCTGGGTTCGATCAACAGGAGGAGATGTCGATCTCCTCTTGTTTCCAGCCTTTTTCTCTAACCTAGTTTGCACAAATTGCACTTTAGTCCCTCCACTTCTAATTCTTTTATAATATTAACCTAAGGTGACAATTTCACATTTAATCCCCACATTATAACTTATTTATGTAAGGTTCTAGCAAGTATAGGTTTCTATTAAACCCCAAGTTAAGTTTACACAATATTTAATGGAAATTCAAAATTACGGAATTCGGGTTGTTACAACTCCACCCCCCTTAAAGGGGTTTCGTCCCCGAAACAGTCACATACCGAATAAGTGGGGATAGTAGCGTTGCATCTCTTCCTCGGACTCCCAAGTTAGATCCGATCCCTTCCTATGTTCCCATTGAACCTTCACTTGGTTCACTTCTTTGTTTCTCAGCCGCTTAACCTTACGATCCAGGATCGCAATAGGCCTCTCGACATAGTTAAGCTTATCATCAATCACTAAATCATCAAGTGGCACATAGGTGCTCTCGTCGGCAAGACACTTCCTCAAATAGGACACGTGGAACGTATTGTGAATGCCGCTTAGCTCCTCCGGCAATTCCAGTTGATAAGCCACCTTGCCCACACGCGCAAGGATTTTGAAAGGTCCAATGAATCGAGGACTTAGCTTGCCTCGCTTCCTAAAACGAATCACACCTTTCCACGGGGAGACCTTTAACATGACATAGTCTCCCTCTTGGAACTCTATTGGCCTCCTTCTCTTGTCCGCATAAGATTTTTGTCTATCTTGAGCGGCTTTTAATCGTGCCCTCACGATGTCGATCTTGGCCGACGTTTCCCGAACCACCTCGCGGCTACTTAGCTCGCGTTGGCCCACTTCACCCCAACATACGGGTGTTCTACACTTTCTACCATACAACATCTCGAACGGAGGCATCCCAATACTCGAGTGATAGCTATTATTGTAGGCAAATTCTACGAGTGGCAAGTGTCGGTCCCAATTTCCCCCGAAATCAATAACACATGCCCGCAACATGTCTTCCAACGTTTGTATGGTCCTCTCGCTTTGGCCGTACTCGGTTTGGGGGTGATATGCTGTACTGAGGTGTAATCTAGAACCCATTTCCTCCTGGAACCCTTGCCAAAATTCCGACGTGAACCGGGTGTCCCGATCCGATACTATGGAAACCGGTACCCCGTGGCGAGACACAATTTCGTCAATGTAAATATCGGCCAATTTCTCCGATGAGGATTTCTCCCGAATAGGGAGGAAGGGTGCACTTTTGGTCAGCCGGTCCACAATCACCCAAATAGCGTCGTGGTTCCTGGACGTTCTTGGCAACTTAGTTACCAAGTCCATAGTCACATGTTCCCATTTCCACACAGGGATTTCCAAGGGTTGCAACTTCCCGTATGGTCTTTGATGCTCAGCCTTGACTTGTAGACAAGTCAAGCATCTCTCGACGTACTTGATTATGTCGCGTTTCATCCCGGGCCACCAATAATTGGCCTTTAAATCGTTATACATCTTTGTTGCCCCCGGGTGTACCGTGTAACGAGACTTGTGGGCCTCGTCTAATAACATATTCCTCACATCGCCTGAGTTGGGAACCCAAAGTCGCCCAAAGCGGGTCTTTATTCCACTTTCTTCATCCACTAGATCTTTTACTTGGCCCACAATCCGCTCCTTTTTCCAGTTTTCTTCTTTGACTGCTTCGATTTGGGCCTCCTTGATCCGTGTTATCAAGTTAGAGGTCACCACAAGTTGCATAGATCTCACTCTAATGGGCGCATAGTCCCCCTTTCGGCTTAGGGCATCGGCTACCACATTGGCCTTGCCCGGGTGATAGTGAATCTCGCAGTCATAATCCTTGATCGTCTCAAGCCATCTTCGTTGCCTCATGTTCAAGTCCTTTTGGTCGAAGAAGTACTTGAGGCTTTTGTGATCGGAGAAGATTGTGCATTTGGCCCCATACAAATAATGTCGCCAAATCTTCAAGGCAAACACTACCGCCGCCAACTCTAGGTCATGCGTAGGGTAGTTTTGCTCGTGCACCTTTAGTTGCCGAGATGCATACGCGATCACCTTGCCTCGTTGCATCAATACACATCCGAGGCCAACTTGCGACGCGTCCGAGTAAACCACCATGTCCTCGTTGCCCTCGGGCAGAGTTAAAACCGGGGCTTGAGTAAGCTTTTGTTTGAGGCTTCGAAATGCCTCCTCTTGCTCGGTACCCCATACAAACTTAGTTTCTTTCTTAGTCAGCTTCGTTAAGGGTAAGGCTATTTTTGAGAAATCTTGGACAAATTTCCGGTAGTAGCCTGCTAGCCCGAGGAAACTCCTAACCTCGGTGGGAGTCTTAGGAGCTTCCCATAAGGTTACCGCTTCAACTTTAGTCGGGTCCACCTTAATTCCTTCGGAACCAATTACATGGCCCAAAAATTGCACTTCTCTTAGCCAAAATGCACATTTAGAGAACTTGGCAAACAACTTCTCAACTCGTAGTCTCTCAAGTACCTCTCGTAAATGCTTGGCATGTTCGGCCTCGCTTCGAGAGTAGATCAAAATATCGTCAATGAAGACTATCACCGATTTGTCTAGCATGGGTTTGCACACACGGTTCATTAAATCCATGAAGGCCGCCGGTGCATTAGTCAACCCAAAGGACATCACACAAAATTCGTAGTGCCCGTAGCGAGTTCTAAAGGCAGTCTTGGGGATGTCCTCTTCTTTTACCTTAAGCTGATGGTACCCCGACCGCAAATCGATCTTGGAGAACCACTTAGCCCCTTGTAACTGATCGAATAGGTCGTCAATTTGGGGCAATGGATATCGATTTTTCACCGTGAGTTTGTTTAACTCCCGGTAATCAATGCACATCCGCATACTTCCATCTTTCTTCTTTACGAATAGAACCGGGGCTCCCCATGGCGTAAGGCCCCGATCCCATTTTTGACGAATTAACCTTGTTTCAAAAATCAGAGTTTGAAAATTTCATAATATTTTGAGGCTTTCATTCATCGTTAATTCACATTTCTACAAAATGATGCATCTAACGTCCTTAATTGCGTGGTAGTTTACTTACAAACATTTACTACCACAAATCATAATAGTTAAAGTCCAAAATACATGATGTTCGGTTCCATGTTTCCATGGTTCGGTCCTGACCCGTCCAATATCAATTACCTGCCAACAACACTAGTAACACGTTAGTATTAGTGGCACATAACAGCAATCAACCTATCTTGACCCGCCAACCCAATCGTTTGGAACATAAGAAAAATTCCATCTTTCACCGTATGATCCACCGTATTACAGAATCATTCCACCGTATACCCAATCTGGTCACTGTATCATACTCCCAGTTCCACTGTATGATACAGTGGTCCTGATTAATTTTCATACTTAACTTCAAGTTTTACAAAAACTTTTCCATTCATTCCTATTTATTCAAGACCACATCTTTATTTAGGAAAGACCCTCACAACACTTGTTTTCACATTCTAATCTATGTATTAAACGATTGAGAATCTATACCGAAAACTCAACCCGTTTGACCCGCTAACACACCCATCACAAAACCAACTTATGATTAAACTTTCAATCTTAATTTCCCTCATTTTAGTTTCCCCTTAGCACACGCACAAGGTATTAATCCGCTTGAATTCCATGTTGGGGCAATCCGAGGTCCAAAACTCTCATGGTTCCTCGTCTTGCCCCAACATCCAGCTTAACCCAAATTGGGTCATATACCGCAATCCTAGTTAGTCATATTACATAACCAACTTCCCAATTTGATTACCCAATGCCCTCAACACATATAAGTCATCCAACTTTCGCTTGAATATCAAATTATAACCAACTATCTAATACCAACCACTAGCTACTGCGTGTTACATAACTTCATTAATTACCATATTTGCAACATACCAAACAGTCACATTTTACAACTTTTAGTATATCACACAAGATGATATACATTCATCTTTACCCAAAGGGGTCACATTATAATGCTCCACATAAACACACACCCTAATTCATCATATTTACCCTCACATCGATCATTAAATATATTCCCCTTATACACATACCTTCATTTAACATACTTCATATATATATATATAACACAATCATAACCCAAATGGGTCATATTACTAAATCACATAACATCATTCCATAATATGGCTTCAATTTCTATTTGCACGAAGGGTTACATAACAAGTTAGAAAGCGTGAATAATTCATTCCAACCCATTTGACCCATTAGCCCCAGCTATAAAGTTTCTCATTTATACTGCTCGTAACCATGACATTTCCACCTTACACATTGCCCTTGGCACAAATACGATTGTACCAAGATCGCTTAATCCTTCAAAGAAGCATTCTAGGATCATGATCACTCATGAATCTCTAAACATGCCCAAGTTTTACACTATGGACCTTCACTTACTTCCAGCTTAACCCAATCGGGTCAGAATCCACCCATCTCATAACAATCACATAACACAGCCAATCTCATACTTTCATTTTTAACATTTCATTTTCTATAATAGCAGCTAATAAAAGATAAATTAGGATTACTCACATCCCTTATAGAATTCAAATTTACCGCTACATGTTACCTTTAGGATTTTTCCTTGCCTTCACGTCGTTGACCCGAGCTTCCTCTCGCTTCACCTATCATCATTCATGGCTTAGTATACCATTACACATTCATAATTTACATAATCCACAAACCAACACTCAATCAAGCTTGTGAATTCAGCATATACAACTTATCATTCTCATTTAAGCATTTCATCGAGCACCTAGTGTGCACACATTGTTTTCTTCTTGATAAATAGCCTACACATTTCCATTCCATCCATTTTTTTTTCATCATAATTCATCAAGTTTCAGCTTTTGCACTAGATTGAACACTTTTATCAAGTCTATTAGCATACATGAACCCCAATTAACCAATTCAAACCATCCATTCTCCATGTATGTCGATTTCTATAAGGTGGGGTTTAACCCCACCATAATTTCTACTTGTCACACACAAAATCAATCATGCAAGGTAGGATTTAGCTTCATCTAGCCTCAATAACACATAACAATTCAGATTTCAACACTAATTTAACCTATAGATGAAACCCATAAATTCACTCTATCATAAAAACACTTACTTGACAAGATTTACCAAGATCTAAGATGGAAATCGTGATGTAGGAAGCCTCCCAAGCCTGAATTCGACTTCCCTTGCTAAAACCTCCAACACACAAGCTTCAATTTAGGATTTCTCCTCAAGAACTAGGTCTTCACCCTCCACTCTCTCTGTGTGTCGCTATCTACAGGTCTGGGGAATACCCAGACTTGTTTATATCCTCTATTTACTGCTTTGGTCCCTCAAGGTTCTATCTTTTATAAAAATCCATCCAAATTTCTAATTTACATCTTAAGTCCTCCCACATTTCTCTAGTTAACCATCTATAGATAAGGTTAACTTGATAACTAGGAATCCCCATTACACAACCTGGTTAAATATCTTAATCCGCTTATTCAACCCACAACTCAAATTTACACATAAATAAACAATACACTCAAATCATTATGAAATTCGGGATGTTACATTAACCCATGAGGCATATGAAACTTTAACCCCATCTAGGACACGAACGCGATGGAGTATGTTGTTGAGAGTGTATGCGATGTGGACGTTTTTGGCAGGAGTGGAGGAATCAGTTTTGTCACCCATCGAAACAGGGACGGAGGCCGATGAAGGGAGGTGGTCGGAGGAGCTTGTAAGGATGGCGGCAGGGAGAGAAAAAAAAAATTAGGGCAACCAGGCTCTGATTACCATGTAAAATACTGAATGATCGATTGATTCAATTCTGTTCACAAAGGGTTATAAATACAAGATACATTTACAACTACCTAGCCTATCAAAAAGGAAACAAAATAATCTAAATAAATACAGGAAATTCATGACAAATATATACACGTTAATAATCCTAAGGTGTTTATAAATGGATATATCATATCAATGTCCATGAATGATAAATCATAAATAAATCACCGTAGAAAAAAAAATCAGGGGCTATCATATAGCTTTGTATCCGCTAAGTTCACGAGTTGGAGATAAGCGGTCTCGAACTGCTAACATCCGTCAGAGCGTAAACCACCCTCTCTCAGGTCACCCGAGTGATTATACCATAGAGGTATGATATACCATAGAGGTATGATAGACAATACCCCCCCCCCCCCCCTCGCGGGAACACAGCT
>JBCNJP010003871.1:0-17221 GCA_039602395.1 Deinandra increscens subsp. villosa | reverse complement strand
GTCTTTGACTCCATCTTCTTCAACAACCTTTTCTGTTTCAGGAGTAGCAGGGGGAGCCCTAGGCTTTAAAACATGAATGATGGGTGGAGATGGAGCACAAGGCTTTAAAATAGGAATGATGGGGAGAGATGGAGCACTAGGCTTTAAAACAGGAATGATGGGCAGAGATGGAGCACTAGGCTTTAAAACAGGAATGATGGGCAGCGATGGAACACTCCTTAACCAAGTGCTGTTAAGAGTATTCCTAATCATCATTTTTCTCATGAAAGATAGAGCTTCGGGAGCTATCTCCACATTTGTGGTTTGCAGATCACTCATCACACTTGTGATCATCTGATTATCAGCAGTCACTTGCACCGGATGAAGTTGTTCAATCGTATCAACTAGTTCAACATGATCAACATGGCCTTCTTCCCCCGGATGAAGTTGGTCAACCGCATCAACATGGCCTTCTTCATCCGGATGAAGTTGTTCAACCGTATCAACTTGTTCAACTTCATCAAGATCTGATGAAGACACCCTGTGCAAGATCCTATTTTGAATTAAATCTACTTTGACATGTGAATTTCATTTTAACGTATGGTTGACAACCTTACCTATCAGTGGCTTTCACAGATTGTCCTGCCTTCAACTGTTCAATTTCTTCTCCTTGAGCTCTCACAATTACACGGAGTGCTGCCAGTTCTTTTTCAAGTTTGTACATCGATCAGTCAATTCAATATGTGTCTTGCTACTCTCAACTTGTGTGTTGCCAGTATCTTTGAGCAAAGAAGGTAAAAAAATCCGACATTGTTCATGCTTAACACCCATGGTTTCTTGGCACCTGGGATTCCTGTTGTCAATCAAAGGTTCCTGAATAGGTTCCTTGACTGATACAGTTGTCGTGGATTGGATCTTAAGGATGTTTTCACTGTCCTCAGGGTCTAGTGGGACATCATGAGTAGTGTCAGCTTTTTCCACCTGAATTGCTTCATCACTACTGTAAGTCACCTTATCAGCAGAATGTGGGTTGGGTGATTGAACCAAGTCCAGCAGTATATTCCCTGCAATAAGGGTTGGGGACTTCATGTGGCCTAGGTAATTTATCACCCTCATTCTGAGGTAGCCCTGTGGAGGGTCTATGTGAAGGAAACCTAGTTCTCTTCCTTTTAGGTGATTGTGGAGTGGGTGTGGTATTTTTGGGTGTGGTTTTTGATGTGGGCATCCTCTAAACTCTAGCTCTATAGTATTTTTGCTTATATTTCTTGAATCACCTTTAATCACAAGATTCCGCACTGTGATTATTGGACTTGATATCGGGTGAGGGTTGTTTCGATCCTTACAATTGGTAACAAAGCCAAGAAACTTTGTTTCGAGACTCTCGTGTTATCAGATTCAAGTTTTTTTGGACTAATGGTTTGAGTTTTTGTGTGTGATTAATCAATTTTTAGCTCGAAACAGGAGGTGCTTGTGCGATTTTGTGCAGGTTTCGATCACATCAGAAGCAAAAATCTCAAGAATTATAATCTATTCGATTGAAACTGTGGCTCTATCCCTGTTTCGATCGAAATCTATAGCTTTTCGATCCGATTTGATACTTTTTTATTGACTTTTCGATCGAGGAGTATTTTTCGATTAGCGCTTTTTGATCAGCTTTTCGATGTTGGTGGTATGTGAACCCACTCCTGTAAAACCACATGGTGTATAAATACATTGGAATTTGAATACCTTTGAATAATCCTGCCTCAGAAGCTCTCACTGTCATGATGTGCAACGTCTCCATAATGATGGTGAATAAAAGCGGTGATATATAGTATGTTACCTTGTCTCAAACCTCCTGAAGGTGTGAATTACTTTGTTGCCGCTCCATTTACCAAAACTGACTTCCTCCCCGACTTCAAACAACCCCACACCCAGACACACCACTTCCTTGGAAAACCCATGTGTTGTAAGGTGTCTATAAAAAACTCCAATTAACTAAATCATATGCCTTTGCGAAATCAACCTTGAAATATAACCCTTCCTTTTTAGACTTCTTCAACCACGCAAGCACTTTATTTACCATTAACGGGCCTTCCAAAATAAAGCTTCCTCTCAAGAAAGCAAATTGCGTCTCACTTATGACCGACCCTATCACCAAGCCTCACCTGTTGGCCATCACATTAGCAATAACTTTATACACCGCCCCAACTAAGCTAATCGGCTTGTAATCTTCCACAGTTATTGGGTCTTTTGATTTTGGATCAAAGCTACAAAGCTCGGATTACATCCCTGAGTAATGACCCCACTAAATGAAATCTATCCATTACCTTCTTAAACTCGTGTGCAAAGCAATCCCAGTACTTCTAGATGAACGGAAATGAGAACCCATCTGGCCTAGGACTTTTCTCACTCCCACAATCCCAAACCACTCTCTTGATTTCCTCATTTGAAAATGGTTCAATGAAGGATTTTGCTTGATTCCGATCTAATCTTTTAAACCCCCCGCCACCAACTATCTTAGGTCTGCTTTCTAATGGTTATGTTAACCTATTTTTGAAATGTTTCACAATTTTCTTTTTAACAATATCTGGATTCGTAATCCAGTGACCGGCCACATCTAAACCCCAAATTCTATTATTTGATAACCGTCCGTTGACAATTCCATGAAAGAACCTATAGTTCTAATCACCCTCCATAACCCACTTAACTTTGGCCTTTTGCCTATAGTCTAAATTCCTCTTATTAACGATTTCAACTAGATTCTTACGAACAACGCCCATTCCTCAAGTTCATTCTGACTAAGATGTCTACCTTCAGCCACCATTTCGAGCTTACAGAGTTTCTCATTCCCCTCAACCAACACACTATCCTCCAACTTTTTAGTTTAATACCACCACTCCTTAAGTCTTTTCTTTATTTCTCTAAGTTTGTTGCATAAAGCCTTATCCAGTCTACCATCTTCCGGATCCAATGCAAACACTATCCTCACCACCCCATCAAAGCCCTCTCTATCAAACCACGAGTTAAAAATCTTAAACGAAATCGGTCCATAATTTCCCTCCGCCATCACTGACAAAACTAACGGACAATGATCTGAATGTTCCCTAGGGTATGCTACCACCGATGAGTTCGGCCACTTGCTAAGAAAATTCCTACAAAACAAGACGTGGTCAATCTTGCTTAAGTTATCACCCTTACTTGACATGTATGTCAATTGATGTCCCCTACCTTTGGATCAACTAGTTCCATCTCGCTAATGAACTTATTAAAATCCCTAGCCTCTATTTTGCAAAATTCTGAATTCCTTCTCTCCACTTCCGATCTCACCGCATTAATGTCACCTAACAATACCCACATCCCAACCCATTGGTTTCTAAGTGCCACGGTTTGCTGCCACACTAACCGCTTCTGTGACGTTTCTGTTTTACCATAACACTACGTCAAAATTCACCTTTGCCCACGGAAAAAACCGTGACCAAAGGTCTTTGGCCACATTTTTTTTTCATTTCAATCGACACCAAAGGTCCCGTCACCGTATGTATCATACGGCCACGTTAGAATATCAGTTGTTAAAGCCACCTAGAAACGTGGCTAAAGGGTACCAATATTTATTGTTGTAATCAAACAGTTCTTCCGGAAAGCGTGGCCAAAGGGTCCCAGCGGCCACATGTGTTTGTTTAACATGGCCTTTGGTATTATATGGTCAAATATATTTATGTTTTATCCACATACATTATAAAAATACGTGGCCAAAGGGTTACTAAAATCATACAATTTGTCCCAATACGTGTGCTAAAGGGTGGTAACGGCCACGTTAAAATATCAAAAGCGTGGCCTTTGGTATTATATGGTCATGTATATTTATGGTTTAGCCACATATGTTAAAAAAACATGGCCAAATGGGTTGCTGAAATTATAATTTTTGTCCCAATACGCGTGGCCAAAGGGTGGCAACTGCCACGTTAAAAAATAAAAAGGGTGGCCTTTGGTATTATATGGTCACGTATATTTGTGTTTTAGCCATATGTGTTAGAAAAAACGTGGCAAATAGGTTGCTGAAATCATATATTTTGTCCCAATACGCATGGCCAAAGGGTGGCAACGGCGACGTTAAAATATAAAAAGCGTGGCCTTTGGTATTATTTGGTCACGTATATTTGTGTTTTAGCCACATATATTTGGAAAAAAAAAGTGGCCAAAGGGTAGTTGAAATCAGATATTTTATCCCAATACGCATGGTCAAGTGGTGGCAACGGCCACGTTAAAATATAAAAAGTGTGGCCTTTGGTATTATATGGTCACGTATATTTGTGCTTTAGCCATATATATTTAGAAAAAAAAGTGGCCAAAGGGTAGTTGAGATCAGATATTATGTCCCAATACGCGTGGCCAAAGGGTGGCAACGACCACTATAAAATATAAAAAGTGTGGCATTTGGCATTATATATGGTCACATATATTTGTGTTTTAGCAACATATATTTGGGAAGGAAAAAAGTGACCAAAAGGTTGTTGAAATCAGATGTGTCCTCGCTATACGCGTGGCCAATTTAAAACTTATTACAAATAATTAATTACAAATCAAATAAAATTCAATTACAAGTCAATTACAAATGAAATACAAATAAAAAATTAAAGAAAATTACACTGCATACAAGCATTATTCTCAATTTAATTTTCAATTCGGGAGCCAACAACACTACCACGTGATCTTTATCTTCAATTGTTCAGATTTGAGCTTAATTAGGATCATCTTTTCTTGTATTCCTTCCTATACCAAAACATATAATTGATAATCAAGTTATGGAAATTGATCATAATATATATAGAAATTTTGAAATACTTACCACCATGATAGATATGGATTGAGGAGTGCCATTTTATTGCAAGTAGTTGTAACGTCCCAAATTCTTTATGTGACTTTTATTTGGAAATGTTTTATTTTGTGCGGGAAGGGTCGGGTATGTGTAGTTAGTAAACACATCCTCGACGGGTTTAGTAAAATATTAACTTAGTTATTAAAGTTATGTTTGTGACTAGTTAAGTATTTACTAAAAGATTGGGGGTTCAAAGGGTAAATATGAAGATTTGGTACAAAGGGGTTAAGTAGCATAAAGGGGAGGGGCTGATTATGTAAGATTAGGATTCCAATAAAAGAAAAAAAAATCTGGGGATGAGCCCCAGACGTCATTTGCGAACCAGAGAGGGGAGGGAGAGAGCTAAACTTAGTTCTTGACCTAAATCTTCAAATTGGTGGAATTTTCTTGGAAGAAGTTTGTTGGGAAAGCCAAAATTGAGCACAAGAAGGTGTCTAGGATGCTAATCTACCCCCATTTCTAATTTCCTGCATCAAGTAAGTAAGTTTGATGTTAGGTGATTTTATGGGAAATCAAAGATAGGTCAAATTGATGTTAAAGGATGTTATGTAGGAACTTGTATGCCTAATTGATGCATGATTTTGCCCCTGCATGTTTATATTTTTCATGATTGCTACTAAGATTGTAATGGGGGTTAAAACCCACCTCATGTGAATCATAATTAGGAATAGATGGGAGGTTGGGTTGGGTTTCTAAATCATAAGAGCTTGATTCTTATGAAAGATTAGTAATTCCATATGAAATTTGATAAATGTATACATTTATAGTTAATGATGGGTTGAATGGAATGAAGGAATACTTCATACAAGTAAGAATATTAGTTGTGCACGCTAGGTGTTCGATGAAATGCCTAGGTGAAGATTTATTAAGTTTGAGGCATGAATTATTGCATAAATTGAAGTATTGTGTCATGAGATATGAAAGTGTGTATGTGCTTATAATGATAAAGGTCTAGAAATGCCTAGAATTTGGTCTTCTTATTCATGAGGCTTGTGTGTGTATGAAAATTGAGAGTCAAGTGTGCCAACACTTGACATGGGTTCATTATGTACATTTGTATTTGCAAGAATGTGGATATTCATGATTAACTAATAATCATGGTAATATAGGTGAATCCGGTGGAAGCTCAAGCCACCAACGTGAAGGGAAAGCTAAAAGTTAAACGCTCAAGGTAACGTAAGATATGTTTAGTGATCTCATGTTAAACATGAGTGATCATACTCTATTAGTATTGTACTTGCATTGAATTGAATGGCATAGTTAATTATTCGGTAGAATATGGGTTGGAGTAACCATCCTAGAAAGCAACAAGAGGTAGAATTCATATTTGACCCGTTTGGGTAAGAGGGAATTTGACCCGTTTAGGTAAGGTGGAATTTGACCCGTTTGGGTAAGGTGGAATTTGACCCGTTTGGGTAAGATGGAATTCGACCCGTTTGGGTAAGATGGAATTCGACCCGTTTGGGTAAGATGGAAATTTTTGATGCTACCAAATCAAGGTAGATATCTAGTTGATAATAAACCATGTTCTAAGTATGTGCATTCAAAAGAGGTATGTTATGTTGTATGCAATGGGTCAAACGGGTTGGGTCATGTTCTTTAGCACCTTCTAACTTGTTATTTGACACTTAATGCGAATAGAAATTAAAGTTCATTTTATAGAATGATTTCATGATTTTATGACATCTAAAGAGGTGGTGGATATTGAGATTTATCAAGTTTGGGGTAAAGGGGGCAGAATTTGTGATTCGTAGGCTACGAATCAGGGCAGCCTACGAATCTTGAAAGCTGTCTTTTGTGGAAGATTCGGGTGAAGGGGGCAGAATCTGTGATTCGTAGGCTACGAATCTGGGCAGCCTACGAATTATGAAAGCTGTCCTTTTTTTGAGATGGTGATTTGTAGGCTACGAAGTCATGGTAGCCTACGGATTTTACAAGCTGTCTTTTTTTAAAGAAATTATGTTTCGTGCTGATTGGTCTCTATTATGCCATTAATACTAATACGTTACTAGTATTGATGACAGGTAATAAGAACGAAGTGCAAGCGGGTCCAGGTTGAGCATTTTGAAGAATGAACCGAACACCTAAGGATGGGTCGTATTAGATGGAGACAGTCATCGTCCTATTTTGATATTTGACTGTGTACTCTGATATGATGATTTTAATATATCAAACTTATAACTTATTGAATGCTAATGGTTTGATGGTCATGAATGGATCCGTTTTTTAAAAAAAATTTAGGGGACTACTTTTTATAAAAGGTAACTGATTAAAGATGTAGTGGGGTGCCACAAGTTGGTATCAGAGCCACGGTTTGAGAGATTCAAGTGTTGCGGGACACTTGAACTCAAACCAAGCGCTCGGGGGATTGATATGGTGTTCGGTTCAAGGCTCAATCGGATGACCCGGTAAGTAGTTAGTGTTATTTAAATTCTAAATATCATTGACATTAAGGGAACAAGTACGAACTTGAATGTACGTGATGTGTACAATTCAAGTAAGAATGTAAAAAATGGGATGAAACTAAGCATCTGGGGGGATGAATGAAATCTCGTATCCAAATGCGTAAGATGTAATAAGAGGGTCGGGTTGGCCTAAGAGGTATGAGCAAGACGTAAGAATGTTGAAATGATCCCTGATTGTGATATTGATAATGCGGGTAAGATTGAAATAAATAAGAGTGGTGATGAATGATCTACTTGTAATGACTAGTGGATAGTTATGTTAAACTTTGCTTTCACATAACACGTATAGATTGTTAATAAGATGCTAACCTATTGTAAACTTTCAGTTGCAATGGTGAATGAAGATGATCAAGGTGGAGCTTTGACGGAAGCCATGCTGGCGGAAGTCAAAAAGATTGTGTCTGATGAAGTTGAGACCTCCGTGGATGCTAGTGTACGGCTCCACGTGGGTAAGATGGAAGAAACTCTGATGGAGTTGTTGGATAAAAGGTTTGAAGCCTTGAAGAATGAATTAAAGGGTGAGGAGAATGCAATGAAAGACAAGGGGAAGTGCACGTACAAAGATTTTATGGCGTGCAAGCCCCCACTTTACACTAGCGATGCCAATCCGATAGCTTGCCATAGGTGGCTAACGGATATGGAGGATGTGTTTGAAAGGAGCAAATGTGATCCAAAGGATCAGGTGATGTTCGCTACCGGTCAATTACGGGCGCGAGCAAAAGATTGGTGGGATATGATGAAGATTGAGAAAGGAAGGGAAGTGGCAAATGCCATGGATTGGGAGCAATTTAAGGAGCTATTTGAAACTCACCATAGCCCTCAATCGGAGGTGGAAAAGTTGCAAGAAGAGCTCTCTTTATTTCGACAAAAGAAAGGGCAACCAATTGCGGAGGTGATAGGCTTCTTCCTTGACAGGGTGAAGTTTTGTAAAGATAAGTTGCGAACCGAGAGACAGAAAATTCACCGGTTCAATGGTATGTTACACATGGACTTTAGAGAGTTTATAAATGCCTCTAAATGCCAAACACTTGAAGAATTGATAAATGCGGCCCGTGAAAGAGAGATGGAAATTAAGAGACAAGTTGAGAGGGGTGAAAAGAGGGGGATTGAGAGTAGCGTCACGCCTAGTAAGAAACCAAAGGTGGCGGAGACTCCAAAGAAGAGCGAGGGTAAAAGTGGTGGGACCTCGGGATGTCCCCACTGTGGTCGAATGCATAAAGGTGAATGTTATTTGAAGACAAAGCCTTGTTATAACTGCGGGAAGACGGGACATGGGTATGCTCAGTGCCCTAGTCCTACAAAGCTGTGTTACAACTGTGGCCAATCAGGCCACAAGAAGAGTGAATGCCCGGGGTTGAATCCGGGTGGGAGTTCAAGTGGAGTGAAAGTAGAGATTCCCAAAGTAAGAGGGAGATCTTACCAAATGACAGTGGAGGAAGGAAAGATAGATCCAGGGGTGGTGACAGGTATATTCCTTGTTAATTCCATTCCTGTTCATGTATTGTTTGATACGGGTGCGAGTAGGTCGTTTGTTTCACTCGACCTTATTCGTCATCCATCCTTTGTTACTGATAAGTTGTTTGTACCCTTAGAAGTAGAGATAGCTGATAACAAGAGTGTGGTAGTATTTGATGTATGTCGTAATTGCAATATTTCTATTGAAGAAGAGGACTACCCAATTGACCTCATACCCATGTTAATGGGGGAGTTCAAGGTAATAGTGGGGATGGATTGGTTATCGAGGTACCAAGCCAATGTAGACTGTCGCCGCAAGGCGATACAACTAATATCGCCAAGCGGAAAGAATGTTCAAATTCAGGGAGAAAGAGAAAACAAGATGATGTTATGCTCGGTTATGAAGGCTAGAAAGTACATCCAACACGGGTGTAAATCCTTTCTTGCTTATGTGAAGGATACTACCATGGAAAATAAAAAGATGGAGGAGGTACCAATAGTTCGGGAGTATCCCGACGTGTTCCCGGAAGATTTGCCCGGTATTCCACCAGATAGAGAGGTGGAGTTCCGCATCGAATTAATACCTGGTTCCAACCCGGTTGCTAAGGCTCCGTATCGTTTGGCTCCTACAGAGATGCAAGAGTTAATGAACCAGTTGCAAGAGTTACTTGACAAGGGGTTTATCCGACCCAGTGTTTCTCCTTGGGGAGCACCGGTCCTCTTTGTTAAAAAGAAGGATGGTAGTCTAAGGATGTGTATAGACTACAGAGAACTGAATAAACTGACTGTGAAGAACCGATACCCGTTGCCTCGAATTGATGACCTATTTGACCAGTTACAAGGCGCGAGTTGGTTTTCCAAGATTGACTTAAGATCGGGCTATCATCAATTGAAGGTGAGAGAAGAGGATATACCAAAGACGGCATTTCGAACTCGTTATGGGCATTACGAGTTTCTGGTGATGTCTTTTGGGTTAACCAATGCACCCGCGGCTTTCATGGATCTTATGAACCGCGTGTGTAGACCCATGTTAGACCGGTCAGTTATCGTCTTTATTGACGATATACTCGTGTATTCGAAGAGTGAGGAAGAGCATGCCCAACATCTACGCGAGGTGTTGGAAATTTTAAGAAAAGAAAAGTTATATGCGAAATTTTCGAAGTGCTCGTTCTGGCTAAGAGAGGTACAATTTCTGGGGCACGTGATTAGCTCTGAAGGTGTCCTGGTGGATCCTTCTAAGGTTGAAGCAATAACGAGATGTAGTACGCCGAGAAATCCAACGGAAATCCGTAGCTTCTTGGGTTTGGCGGGTTATTATAGGAGATTTATACAAGATTTCTCAAAGATAGCCTCGCCTTTAACCAAGTTAACCCGGAAAGATGTGAAATTCGAATGGGGAAGAGAGCAAGAAGAGTCCTTTAGAATCTTAAAGGAAAAACTAACACACGCTCCGGTATTGACTTTACCGGAGGGCACAGAAGATTTGGTGGTGTATTCGGATGCTTCATACCTTGGCCTCGGGTGTGTACTTATGCAACGAGGAAAGGTAATTGCTTATGCCTCTAGACAGCTGAAGATTAATGAGGCTAAGTATCCTACGCACGATCTTGAGTTAGCTGCGGTGGTTTTTGCTTTAAAGATATGGCGACACTACCTCTATGGGGTTAAGTGCACCATTTATACGGATCACAAGAGCTTGAAATACTTCTTCGATCAAAAGGAGTTGAATATGAGACAGAGGAGATGGCTAGAGCTTATCAAGGATTATGATTGTGAAATACATTATCATCCTGGAAAAGCTAATGTAGTGGCGGATGCCCTAAGTAGAAAAGGGGATTTGGCTCCTATAAAGGTGAGATCCATGAGGTTGGTTGTGACCTCGAGTATCCTTGATACTATCAGGAATGCTCAAGTGGAAGCGGTAAAGGAGAATAATTGGAAGCAAGAACGAATTAAGGGGATGGTAAGGGACCTAGTTGACGGCGATGACGGCGTGAAGTACCGGTTTGGTCGTCTATGGGTTCCGAACACGTGTGGGGTGAAGGAGTTGTTGTTAAACGAGGCTCATAAATCTCGTTACTCAATTCACCCGGGGGCCACTAAGATGTATCGCGATTTGAAAAGCGATTATTGGTGGCCCGGTATAAAACGGGACATTGTAAAATATGTAAATAAGTGCATGACTTGTTTGCAAGTGAAGGCGGAGCATCAAAAGCCTTACGGGAAGTTGCAATCACTTGAGATACCCGTGTGGAAGTGGGAGCATATCACTATGGATCTGCTCACTAGCTTGCCAAAAACGGCAAGGAATACGAATGCGATATGGGTAATTGTGGATAGACTAACCAAAAGTGCCCACTTTGTGCCCATTAACGAATCTAGTGGCTCCGAAACACTGGCAAGGATATTCATAGATGAGATAGTATCGATGCATGGTGTTCCTGTTTCGATAACTTCTGATAGGGACACGCGTTTTACCTCGCGGTTCTGGCAGGAGTTTCAGAGAATTATGGGTACTCGATTGCACTTCAGTACTGCATATCATCCTCAAACTGACGGGCAGAGTGAGCGGACGATACAAACTCTCGAGGATATGTTGCGAGCTTGTGTCCTCGACTTCGGGGGGAGTTGGGATAAATATTTGCACTTGGTGGAATTTGCCTATAATAACAGTTACCACTCAAGCATTGGTATGGCTCCATACGAGATGTTGTATGGTAGAAAGTGCCGAACCCCACTGTGCTGGGGAGAAGTGGGTCAAAGAGAACTTGCCCACAATGAGATTGTGGAAATAACTGCCGAAAAGATTGATATAGCTCGAACACGTTTGAAGGCCGCCCAAGACAGACAAAAATCTTATGCTGATAAAAGGCGAAGGCCTATCGAATTTCAAAAAGGGGACCATGTATTGTTAAAGGTATCCCCTGGAAAGGGGTAATCAGATTTAGAAAGAGGGGTAAGTTAAGTCCGAGGTTTATTGGGCCCTTCAAGATCGTCAAGAAAGTGGGCAAGGTTGCTTATAAACTAGAACTCCCGGAGGAACTTGGTGGCATTCATGACACATTTCATGTGTCTAACTTGAGGAAATGCTTAGCAGATGAGACAGCTTATGTACCGCTGGATGATATAGTGGTAGATGATAAGTTGAATTATGTGGAAAGACCCGTTGAAATTCTGGACCGAAAGGTCAAGCGTCTCCGTAATAAAGAGATAAAACAAGTAAAGATAAAATGGGAGCATCGGAAAGGATCGGACACCACGTGGGAGTCCGAGGAAGAAATGAGAAGATACTATCCGCATCTCTTTGGGTACGTATTTTAGTTTCGGGGACGAAACTCCCTTTAAGGGAGGTGGAGTTGTAACGTCCCAAATTCTTTATGTGACTTTTATTTGGAAATGTTTTATTTTGTGCGGGAAGGGTCGGGTATGTGTAGTTAGTAAACACATCCTCGACGGGTTTAGTAAAATATTAACTTAGTTATTAGAGTTATGTTTGTGACTAGTTAAGTATTTACTAAAAGATTGGGGGTTCAAAGGGTAAATATGAAGATTTGGTACAAAGGGGTTAAGTAGCATAAAGGGGAGGGGCTGATTATGTAAGATTAGGATTCCAATAAAAGAAAAAAAAATCTGGGGATGAGCCCCAGACGTCATTTGCGAACCAGAGAGGGGAGGGAGAGAGCTAAACTTAGTTCTTGACCTAAATCTTCAAATTGGTGGAATTTTCTTGGAAGAAGTTTGTTGGGAAAGCCAAAATTGAGCACAAGAAGGTGTCTAGGATGCTAATCTACCCCCATTTCTAATTTCCTGCATCAAGTAAGTAAGTTTGATGTTAGGTGATTTTATGGGAAATCAAAGATAGGTCAAATTGATGTTAAAGGATGTTATGTAGGAACTTGTATGCCTAATTGATGCATGATTTTGCCCCTGCATGTTTATATTTTTCATGATTGCTACTAAGATTGTAATGGGGTTAAAACCCACCTCATGTGAATCATAATTAGGAATAGATGGGAGGTTGGGTTGGGTTTCTAAATCATAAGAGCTTGATTCTTATGAAAGATTAGTAATTCCATATGAAATTTGATAAATGTATACATTTATAGTTAATGATGGGTTGAATGGAATGAAGGAATACTTCATACAAGTAAGAATATTAGTTGTGCACGCTAGGTGTTCGATGAAATGCCTAGGTGAAGATTTATTAAGTTTGAGGCATGAATTATTGCATAAATTGAAGTATTGTGTCATGAGATATGAAAGTGTGTATGTGCTTATAATGATAAAGGTCTAGAAATGCCTAGAATTTGGTCTTCTTATTCATGAGGCTTGTGTGTGTATGAAAATTGAGAGTCAAGTGTGCCAACACTTGACATGGGTTCATTATGTACATTTGTATTTGCAAGAATGTGGATATTCATGATTAACTAATAATCATGGTAATATAGGTGAATCCGGTGGAAGCTCAAGCCACCAACGTGAAGGGAAAGCTAAAAGTTAAACGCTCAAGGTAACGTAAGATATGTTTAGTGATCTCATGTTAAACATGAGTGATCATACTCTATTAGTATTGTACTTGCATTGAATTGAATGGCATAGTTAATTATTCGGTAGAATATGGGTTGGAGTAACCATCCTAGAAAGCAACAAGAGGTAGAATTCATATTTGACCCGTTTGGGTAAGAGGGAATTTGACCCGTTTGGGTAAGGTGGAATTTGACCCGTTTGGGTAAGGTGGAATTTGACCCGTTTGGGTAAGATGGAATTTGACCCGTTTGGGTAAGATGGAATTCGACCCGTTTGGGTAAGATGGAAATTTTTGATGCTACCAAATCAAGGTAGATATCTAGTTGATAATAAACCATGTTCTAAGTATGTGCATTCAAAAGAGGTATGTTATGTTGTATGCAATGGGTCAAACGGGTTGGGTCATGTTCTTTAGCACCTTCTAACTTGTTATTTGACACTTAATGCGAATAGAAATTAAAGTTCATTTTATAGAATGATTTCATGATTTTATGACATCTAAAGAGGTGGTGGATATTGAGATTTATCAAGTTTGGGGTAAAGGGGGCAGAATTTGTGATTCGTAGGCTACGAATCAGGGCAGCCTACGAATCTTGAAAGCTGTCTTTTGTGGAAGATTGGGGTGAAGGGGGCAGAATCTGTGATTCGTAGGCTACGAATCTGGGCAGCCTACGAATTATGAAAGCTGTCCTTTTTTTGAGATGGTGATTTGTAGGCTACGAAGTCATGGTAGCCTACGGATTTTACAAGCTGTCTTTTTTTAAAGAAATTATTTTTCGTGCTGATTGGTCTCTATTATGCCATTAATACTAATACGTTACTAGTATTGATGACAGGTAATAAGAACGAAGTGCAAGCGGGTCCAGGTTGAGCATTTTGAAGAATGAACCGAACACCTAAGGATGGGTCGTATTAGATGGAGACAGTCGTCGTCCTATTTTGATATTTGACTGTGTACTCTGATATGATGATTTTAAGATATCAAACTTATAACTTATTGAATGCTAATGGTTTGATGGTCATGAATGGATCCGTTTTTAAAAAAAAAAATTAGGGGACTACTTTTTATAAAAGGTAACTGATTAAAGATGTAGTGGGGTGCCACAGTAGTATGGGTCATTAGGTCCTACAATTCAATTAATTTCCAGATGAACATTAGATATCTAGATGAACTTAAAACATCCGGATGAACGTCACATTAAGTTCCGGATTAACTTCAAAGTTAGTTGAACTTTATTTGGTACACATCTCACCATTTGTTCCAACAATCCCTAGCTAGCCCAAGTGTTTGAGGTACCAAATAACATTTAAAATGGGACTACATGACATTACCAAACAGATTACTATGAAACTTTAGAACGGAATGAAACTTGACTGGAAAATATTTACCTTTTTCTTTTCAACCGCTTCAGACGAGGTTGATCGACCACCGATTTCACACCCTATAGTTCAATTAATTACTTTATTTAAATGAGCAATCAAACCAATAATGAGTTTGACAAATACTAACTGTTGTGTGTATGTCAGCATGATTAGTGTTATGGCTATATCCAACACAAATCTCCTTAGTATTTACCTAGAACAATGTTTTTGAATTGGTAAAAAGTGAGAGCAGAATAATGATGCAGACCTATCATTAAAGTGTCCTATGTATCAAGACCAAATTTCAGTTACAAGATATTGCAGAGGAGAAATAGATGGGAACCGGATGAACTTAGCTGGCAGAAGAGTTGATCCCGATAAGATAGTATTTATTCTGTTTTTTTATCTGACATAAGTTGTTCCAGTTTTATTCAAATAGTTTATGTATATACTCTATTTTTTCATATTAACATACATTTTCAATGAATCATAGCAGAGCTCCATTTTACTCATAATTGTGTTCTTACATGAATTATATATTCTTATGTACCAAGAACTTGCATCTATTTGTGTTCTTCAGGAACAAGAGGTCATCCGGATTGTGTTCTTCAGGAACAAGAGTATATGTTATTATAAGGTACTTGAGAATAGTATGATTAATTTGTGATGTAAAGAATTTACCTCTGTAGATGTCGGAGCATTAATTTGTTGTGGTAACGGTGTTCCAAGTGCAGATAGATGAGCTATAAGTAGATCAAGTTTTTTCTCCGATTCTTCAATCTTCAAGAAGAGGGCCTTAACTTGTTCATTTTTTTCATCCCGAAGAAGTCTCTCCTCTTTAAGTTCGAACTCAAGTTTTTCCAATTGACATCAGTGTTGTTGGATCGATCCTTGAGTTTTGTACAACTAACAGAATGTAGTTAGGTGCTTTTTAAGAAAGTACATAAATAGAAAAGCATGCAGACACTATTGATTCATTATTTCTTAATTAGTTCTTAATTAATAATATATCACATAAAGAGCCTATCGATTATTTATGAGTGGTTATAGAGAAACCTAGTGATTCTACTAGAGAAACCCAATTCCTACGGCCGTTTTACCCTAAACGGTCGTTTCAGGAAAAACGAGGTGACGTGTCGCGACGACGACATCTTTAAAATTCAGCCCCCCCCCCTTTCCACAATCGTATTGAGGTCGTTTTGTTAGAAACGATCGTTTTGGGATCGTTCCACATGAAACGTCGTGGAGATGGGGTGTTTTTAGTAAATGGGTGGGTTTCTATAGCTACAGTCTTAATTATTTGATATGTTATACACAAATTAAAGACATCTAAAGGGAAGAGTGAAACACATCATGTCTTCAGTGGATATAAACAAACAGTTGACCATTTCTAGCAAAGTAGCAGATGCATGACATCAACATTCTTCTATTCTTCTAGAGGGGAGTTAAACTACAATTTCTTTATTTTGTACCCCTCTAACATGAGCCTACAAAAAATGTTGGAAACATTCCTATATATGTCCTCTAGGATCATTTGTGTATAGTCACAATTACAATTGTAGCTTTTCGATCAGCGAGACCTTAAAATAGCTTGTAGGAAGCATGAATAAGTAGCTTAGGAAGATTAATTAATTTGTTTGTGAT
Organism: Deinandra increscens subsp. villosa; assembly: GCA_039602395.1. NCBI lineage: Eukaryota > Viridiplantae > Streptophyta > Magnoliopsida > Asterales > Asteraceae > Deinandra > Deinandra increscens. The sequence goes on along the minus strand of JBCNJP010003871.1, from coordinate 931 downwards.
GTTGGTTGTATGTGAACTATGACATTCTGAAGCAGGAATACTTTGATAGATGTTTTTATTGCATTTGGGTTTGATCTTAGAACCAAATGTAATTTGTAAAAAATCTAAGTAGGAAATATGTAATTTAACTAGTAGTTAATCTAGTACTTAATATTTAGTAGTTAATGTTTGTCTTTATTAGTTTAATCTTTTTGAGCAAGTTGAACAGGTACCTGCTCCTTTTATATGCTATTTGGACCGGAGGTCACAAGGCACAACGTGGTAACCATTCCACGGGTTCGTTTGCCAGAAAACTGAGGAAGTGCTGCCCAAAACAATTTCTAACCCAAACTATTTTTTATTGTCTATTGTCTCTCTTTTTTCTAACATACGGGTACATTAAGGACTAAAACACCTTCATAGAGTTTAAGGCGCTGATCGTTGACCTTGTATCATAAACCGACTTTTCCTTCTATGTCAACAGCACCGTATGGGTAGACACGTGTCACTATGTATGGTCCTATCCATGTAGAATTTAGCTTTCCAGGAAAAATCCTCAAACGGGAATTGTATAGCAAGACCCTATCTCCCTCTTGAATTTTCCTTAGCTTCTTTAGACGCGAATCATGGTGTTTCTTGGTTCGGTCTTTGTAGATGCTGGAGTTGGCATAAGCTTGGCCGCGTAATTCCTCGAGTTCGGTGAGTTGACCGAGCCGATGTTGACCTACTTTTGTAGATCCGTGTTTATAGTGCGAAGGGCCCAGTATGCTTTATGCTCCAATCCAACAGGAAGATGGCAAACTTTGCCATAAACCATTTGATATGGGGTAGTTCCCATTGGATTTTTGTATGCAGTTCGAAATGTCCATAGAGCATCATCGAGTTTGACGACCCAATCCTTCCGGTGATTTCGACCGCTCTTTCTAAAATTCGTTTGATTCCTCGGTTAGTA
>JBCNJP010003870.1:0-19084 GCA_039602395.1 Deinandra increscens subsp. villosa | reverse complement strand
TATAAAAATTACACAATAAAAACGAGCGTTTTTTATCTTTAAAACGCGTACAGTGTTGTTATATATAAAATAAATAAAAAAATTACTCTTTTGATTGTATCAAAATGTTTAGATCATTGTATCATTGTGTCAAAATGTTTAGATCATTGTGTCATATTGTATCAAAATGTTCAGATCATTGTGTCATATTGTATAAAAATATTCAGATCATTGTGTCATATGGTGTAAAAAACCGAAAGAGTATTTAATTTTATATATAGAAACATTATATATACTTTTGACACAATGACATAATGATCTGAACATTGTGTTAAAAATCAAAAGATTATTTTTTTTTAAATTTTTATATATAGCAACACTATACGCGTTTTAAAGATAAAAAATGCTCGTTTTTATGGTGTAATTTTTTTTTAAAATAACGTCGTATGTGAAAGTTATAAATGTTTAAAAAAATGGGGGAAGTGGGTAAAAAGTCAACAAAGATGACTAAGACTAAAATACTCCTCCTTACTTTTCTCTTAGATCAAGATCCAATGGCTGAAAACCCTTCTTATTCTTCTTACCCAAACCAAACTTCTCATTTGAACCTCTCCCAAATTATCCAATACAATGCAATCCATTTTATTATATTCTATTGATTTTACATCAATGTTAAAACGGAAATCCAAACTCCTACCTACAAAGATTTAGAAAACTAGTTTTCATCCAAAATTCCAAATCTTAATCAAATATGGAGATGTTCTTCCTGCTTTGCTCTTTAATTCTTGGGTATAAACTTGAAAATGATTTTTGACTATATATATTCCCATGTATAGCTCTCCACTTGCACAAATAGCAATTCCTCACCTATATATTTCTTGCTATATCTGTCAAAGATGTGTAAATACCTACAATTGTAACCAAAATCCCTATTACCACAATGAATCCAATAAGAACCACCTCGTATCCAAATCTCTTGTAAGAGCCTGAAATCTTCAAGTAACACAACGATGGAAATACGATCGATGCCGTGACACTTAAAAACGCTCCCACAAGTGACATTGAATACCCAATGAAAGGGAGTGCGCGGGCTACAACTATTGTGCTAAATACCAGTGTTGTCCTCATCAAGAGGCTAAACTTTCTAGTATTGCATAGAAATCTTTCTTCAATTGAGTTGACAATTGGTGTCACCATTAGTGCGTATTTAGCAATCGGGTTCACCACTGTGGTGCATAAGGCCACTCTTGAGCTTATTTTGACGGTAGGAAGGTTAAATGTAATTTGCGACTGTACATTTGAACCAAACATGAGGTAACCAACAACTGCCATTGACGAATATGTAAGTGTGCAGAAGATAAAAACACACTAGAAACACCTGCATTTTAGAACCCATAATAGAAAGTTATAGTTATTAAGACCTCTATGAACAACAAAAAACTAAAATTAGTGATTGCTAACCTTTGAGAATAGATGTCGGTTTCTCATGGAATTATACAAAGCAGGGAAAACCGGATGAGCACAGTAGCAGAAAGCATACAAACTAATAGCCGGAGGCATCCCTTTCCAATTTACGATTTCACCTTTTTCCTGAAATCCCACACCATCAAACTCACCAACCCACAAGATCGAGCCTAAGATGATCAAAGACGCTAGGACACTTGTTGCGGATATATACGAAAGAATGCTCATATGATTCAACCAAATTGTGGGGAGTATGATGGCAACAACAATAACAACAAAGCTTTTATTGCTTTCTACATGTATCCCATAAATATCAAAGTCCATTTCAGGTAATAAGTTGCTTAGATTATCACCTTCTAAGATCAAGAAACCTGTAGCAACTAGATAAAGCTCTATGTTCATGGTGATTGATACAACCACCCTTCCTGTTCTACCAAATGCTCGATCTCCGATATCCGAATAACTTTTTATTGTGGGATCAATATCCATACATCTTTTTATAAGTAAGCCAGTATAAAAAGTTGAGATGGCTATTGTGAAAAGTAGTAACAAGCTTAACTACCCTCCTGATGCCAATGCATATGGAACTGATAGGATCCCAACACCTAAAAAAAACCATCAGTAACTTTGAGTTTGAAGTATATTTTTAAGATCACTCAAGTCATAAGTAAGAAAAACTCTATTACAAACATAAGATATTGAGCTATTGTAGGACAAAACTTCTAATAGGAGTTGGTATTCCAAAAAAAAGATGGGTGTTGCTTCGTCGTTAGTAATTTGCTCATTGTCTTAAACCCTACGACCAATGAATTCATCGAATTACGAAAAACCGGTTATGAGATTTTAAATATCTTGTTAGAAATTGACATCATGTATGAATTTGGCTATGATTCCTAACTGATGATTACTAGGTTGTTATTACAACTATTTGATTTCTCTTGATAATATATTTGTGTACGTTTATAGCCTTAGAAATAATACTTGGAGGTGGGTTGATATAAAGGAACAGAGCGTGCTACCAGTAAACCAATATGTTTGTTCACGTTCAAGACTTCTTTGTATTTAGGGTTTCTTTTTTTATATTATTAAAAAAAAGAAAATATAAAAAATACATATTTTGGTAAATAAGTTTACAACTATACCTATTTGGTAAATAAGTTTTAAAATTACGCTCTTTTAAAAATAAACTCCAGGTAAGATTTTAACTTTTAAGGATATGTTATCGAGAAAATCAGCTATATCAATTTGTTATACATGTTATTTTGTTGAAGCTAAAATTTTAACATTTAACTGTGGTGATGCGCTTCACTCCCAATTTTGTCATAGCTTTCTTTTTTGTGCGGTGGTGTAGCGCCATACATACAAAACAATTTTTCTCTCCGATTCTTTTCTATTTCTCTGTTTTTAATATTTATATATTACAAAAAATAAAGGGCAGTATGATGCTTATTACATAGATAAAATCTGAAAGTCAAAAGGTGGTGATGTGAGGTTAAGGAGCCAAGAAAATAAATGGGATTGAAAGATTGTAAGGTGGGCGTTACACTTAGCCTAATAAAACTTCTCTAGATCAAAATCACACGGCTTAATTTCAAGGTTCAGTCTAGTTACGTAATCAACCACTATTAGGTAAATTATAATACGTGCCACGCATGGTGCGCCCGGCACACGTAGCTATGGCACAATTGCGGGAACACCATTTCTCCTATTGTGGCCCTGCACTTTTTCCTCCCTATGCATCTTGGTCACTTCACTCCTTCCCAATTTCCTCGTCTCTATCATTTATATAACACCATTAATGTGAGGGTCTGTTATTGTAATTTCTTAAAATGAAGGGACTTTTTTTTTGTAATTTCTTAAAGTCACTACTCCGATGAACCTCTCTCCATCACCGACGAGACTCCATCCGTCCTCCTCCCCACTCGTTCCACCAGCCCTTTCCACCGTTTTGAATGTAGTAAAAACTCCCATTTAAGTGAGCCAAGGCATGTGCTTTATGCTCTCTAATCGGTGGAACTCCGTCGTTCCTCTGTCGGCACCGTTGCTCTGCTGCCACCGTTGAGCCGAACACTTTTTTCCTCGGTTAAAGGCATAATCCCAGCAGATCTGTATTGTTTGTAGCCTTTCATTTGAAATAAGAGACAGGAAATAAAGAGGAAACCTCTCTATCAAGTCAGATTGTTAATTTTGATGAATATGTTCTTATATTTCTATCAGTTGTTTTTTTGGTAAAGTATATTCCTTCCTATCAATTGTTGAATGTTTAACGTTTTTGTGTTAATCTGGTGATGTATTTATATACTTTCGCTTTAATTTGTGTTTGAAGGTGAATAATATGTGAAATCAAAATTTAGGGATCTATAGATCTGAATGGCGGATAATGTTTAAGAAATTATACAAAAAGTCCCTTCATTTTAAGAAATAAAATAATAGTCCTTCACACTAACGGTGTTAGTGTATAATTAATGGCGGATCAATATAGGTCAATGGTTTAATAATTGAGATTGTTTTGGGGAAAAATAAAAACTGGGATTATTATCGGTCAATATAGGATAAGTGGGATTAACAGAGACCAATTTTTTCTATTATATTATACGAGACTTGCGACCCGCGCGTTGCGGCGGGCGAGACGTCGACTTGAGTTTTTATTTTGAAAGCGTAGTGATGTTAAAAGGGTTATTGATACAGTTAATGTAGTTAATACGATTACATATTTGACTCTGTTATTTTGAAAACGTTGTCGCGGGCGAGCAAAAGTACCGCGCTTTGCTGCGGACTGACTTTTTTTTTGTCAACATACATTACGATAGTTATAGAATTACTAAAAGTTTGTTTAATCAATTAGAAGTTCAATTGGAATAGCAATGTAGTTGGAAATAAGTTACATACGACTTCACAATACTGTCAACAGTAAACCTATAAAAACATGAAACAAAACAGTAAAAGTTAGCTACAATTACACTCGATACATTCAGAATACATTTGCAAAAGTAATCCAACAGAATAAAACACATAATACAATTGAGGCCACATAACTAATCCGACACAATGAGTAATTACAACAGATGAGTATTAATTTAGTATAAACACTTACCTATTTGTAAAACATGAACACAGTAAGGAATGCTAATAAAAAAACAAACTGACCTTCAACTGTCTTGTCTTTGAATTCATTGACATCTGAATATATAAAAGAACATCTGAATACAAAGCTTAATTGCTTGAAATAACCGTTTTAAGTGATTTGGAATGAAAAAATACCTTCACAACTGTTAACTCCATCTCCTTTGAACCCTTATGGCACTTGCAGCCTTATGTATATTCATCCTAATTCAACACATACCTGAGAAAGCATCGAAATGTTGCTCATGGTCAGCCATTAGGTATTAAAGATCTGCATAATACAATAGGCATTATAATTTAATATAAATGGGCTAATTAGTTCACCTATTTAGACAATCAAAAAAATTGGTGTAAGGAGAGACACTTACACTTACAATGATAATGTAAGCACAATTTTCAAGCAATCACAACCCTCCGAACAGTGGAGATAACTATCTAGTAATCTTCATTTCCCATGTCTAACCTTTGCAAATGCCTCATCAGCTCAAGTCACTTCAACAGTCTTACAAACAGGTTCAGCAACACCTCCAACACCTGCAGCAAAACTCCAAAAAGGCATGATAGACAGGAACCAGGTTAATCTCTTTTATTTTTTACAACCACAGATAACTTCACAATAAATACCTAATGTATGCACATGTTTAATCACTACTACATTCAACTAAGAAAATATGAATCCAAAATTTAATAACCACCACAGGTCATATAGTCAAGGGAAAAAAGAATACCTTTGAGAAGCCCACGCTAGGAACCCACATAAGCAATATCACCTACAAAAGTAAGCAAAACATAAATCAATTAATTCTGAGCCAACTTCAATTTGTACAAAAATCATCTCCTCATTCTAAAATCAAAATGAAACATAACATACATTGATAGAGAAAGAGTAGATAAACAAAATACATAGTGTTTTTTTTGCATGTTTCCATTGTGTTCGGTTTTAAAGGTCTTGAACCATAAAAGAATATTATATATATATATATATATATATATATATATATATATATATATAATAAATATAATTCTATATACCAACTTAGAATAATCATCATAGCCTTATAATCGAACCGTCATAGCAACATAAAAGCAAGCAGGATCGAACCATCATAGCAATATGAAAGCAGTCTGAAAACTGCAGCAGCCTCAAAATAACAGAAGCCAGAATAAACCAAAGTTTACCTTAAATCTCTACTCTGAATAATCGTCACAGCCTTATAATCGAACCATCATAGCAACACGAAAGCAATCTGAAAACTGCAGCAGCCTCAAAATAACATAATTCAACCATCATAGGAGCAGGTAATCCAACTAATCAATACAATGGAAAAAATATACACATCAAAACCAAGTTAATGATCTGATATGCATATAAATAACTTGCTAGGCTCAGATCATCATAGAGGTTCATAAAAGATGTTTATGGTTCAATGGCTGCAAAACTTATTGCCACGCCATAATAAACCAAGTATCATCTTGAACCCCAACTCAGAATAATCATCATAGCCTTATAATCGAACCGTCATAGCAACATAAAAGCAAGCAGAATCGAACCATCATAGCAACATGAAAGCAGTCTGAAGACTGCAGCAGCCTTAAAATAACCGAATCAACCATCATAGGAGCAGGTAGTCGAAGCAACCAATACAATGAAAAAAATATACACATCAAAACCAAGTTAATGATTCGATATGCGATGGAGTACAAACCAGGTCTTTAAGTGAGGATAGAGAGAAGCGCAGGGAAAGAGTAGCGTTTCACGTGTCTCCCACCACCCAACGTAACAAACAGGAAGAAAACGCGTGCAGGGAACAGTGGGTGTTGTGAGGCTGACACGTTATAAGATTTGATATATAAGGGAATAACCTGCAAGGCTCAGATCATCATAGAGGTTCATAAGAGATGTTTAAAGCTCGATGGCTGCAAAACTTATTGCCACGCCAAAATAAACCAAAAATCATCTTGAACCCCAACTCAGAACAATCATCATAGCCTTATATTTGAACCATCATAGCAACACAAAAGCAATCAGAAAACTGAAGCTACCTCAAAGCAATAGATCCATATGCAACATACTCAGATAACTGTTAACTTACACAGTAACAATTATGTGAGATGAACGTGGCCTGCTAGGCTCAGATCATCATAGAGGTTCATAAGAGATGTTTAAAGCTCTATGGCTGCAAAACTTATTGCCACGCCAAAATAAACCAAAAATCATCTTGAACCCCAACTCAGAACAATCATCATAGCCTTATATTTGAACCATCATAGCAACACAAAAGCAATCAGAAAACTGAAGCTACCTCAAAGCAATAGATCCATATGCAACATACTCAGATAACTGTTAACTTACACAGTAATAATTATGTGAGATGAACGTGTTTTCCGAGAGCTGCAGACTTAGTAAGATCAGAACCCGTGTCTACAAAGTAAAACACAACACACAAACCATCCAGCCAGACGCACATGTTGAATCCTCTGTCGAAAAATTAATACAAAACGTTAGATCGATATGGTAAGAGAAGTAAATATATAACAAAGGTCAACGCCTGTCGTAATTAATGCAACATTAATATATTTTTAATTTACAAAGAATGTGGATATGGAACTTTTATATATACTCCACCATCTAAGAACTACATGGCTAAAGTCCATCAAACTGATGCATAAAACTCGAAAAAATAGTAAAAAAAAAGGGAAGTCAACAGATGTATTATGTCTATCTATATATTGGTAAACATGAGTTTGAAAGAGTAAACACGTTTTAATAAATGAAATGAAATGAATTCATATATAGTAAAAGGACTGAGTTAACTGAGCATGAGCAACCAATATACCTACTAATAATATTGATAACCAATTCAAACATGCGAAGTGAGATAAATATATGATTTTACCAATGTGGATCTTATTTGTGAAGTTTAAAATATCTGTATGCATTATCACAAATTCGTCGACAAAGTCAGAGAGAAAAAATACCTTCTTTTTGGAAGTTTTTAAATGTTTCGACACTCTAACCCATTCATATCGGTTAAGATACTTGTGAGTCGCTCCAAAGACATTGTTTGAAATATTTTGCTTACTATATATAGCTGCTGCAAAACACAACGTAAAGCTAGGTAAGAAATTATTTCACGAACACCAAATGAAAATAACAAACCCATGAACCAAGTTTAAGCAAGAGATTATTTCACGAACACCAACGGTAAGTCAGGAAAATTTCATCATACCTCACATAAACCATCAACAATGCAAATGACAATGAAGTAAAAAGATATTCAGCCAACTTTGAACTAACAAATCAGCAACCAAGTTTAAGTAACAGTTCAAGTAACAGATTGTTTCGTTTGCAGCAACAAAGGCTCGGAAAAATTTCATCATAGCCAATAGAAACCATCAAGAACATCCAACAAATCATGATCCAGCCTCAGAGAAACGAAGAATAACACCGAAGAACCCATGAGCGAAGTTTAACCAAGAAAATATCTCCCAAACAGTGACAGTCTCAGAAAAAGTTCATCATAGACTCAAATAAGCGTCATCGTCTCATAACAATACCACACCCTCTATTAATTTCAACATGAATTCTTACCTGAGAATGCAACCGAAGGCTCAGAAAAGTCTCGTTATTGCCTGAAATCAGAATAGCCTCAAGATTTATAGCAAAATCAAGCACTAAATCAGCACGATCTAAACATCAATATAGACCAATATTGGATAGAAATCATTTTCCTCAAATAAGCACAACATGCAAGAATAGCTAATATCAGATTTCTTCAAAGCAAATGACATCAAATTTCTTGAAAGCATTACCCCAAATCAAACCCAAAAAACAAACCATAGACACAAAAAAGCGGCATGTAAGCTTAGGAAAACGATATATAGAGCCGGCCAATGACATAACTTCAAGAATTCCAAATCAAATATCATATATTTTAAAGCACACCCCAAATAAAAAAATAAAAAAGAGGTATAAATCAGATCTAAGAAATAAACAGGAGACCAAACCATGAAGATGTCCATCGAGATCGGACCAACAGCGGCCAGTGGCATAACTTCAAGAAGCCCAAATCAAAGATCACATATTTCACAGCAAGCCCTAAATGAAACAAAATAATGATACATGTCTGAAGTTGAACCAAGAAAAGAATATTAATAGTGTTTCTAAACACAATTTTTGAACCTCATGCCACCGTTTAGCAGAGGATCAATGTAATCAGAAAACTGAAACATCAAGCAGACATGGTAACAGTAAGAAAGAAGGCTCATACCATCGAATCATAGCCAACACTGAAGATTCAGAAGCTAACCTCAAAAAATAGATTGCATGTTCATCGAAACTACGGAATCTGAAACGTACAGTAAGAAAGAAGGCTCAGACCATCGAATTCATTCTTTGGATCTAAATCATAGCCAACAGGGGAGACTAAAAACCCAATCTCAAAATAGATTGCCTAAATCGCCACCACAGAACCCGATCCGTCGACGTCCGGCAGCTATTCCGGCCAAAGCCACAGCCACAAACCCTAATCCTCAAAATCATCACACCTTTAGGGAGAACGAAAACGTCGTTAACTCAACGGAAACGGAGCGACGGCGTCGCTTCGACGCTACCGGAGCATCAACGTTTCGCCGGAGACATCATCGTCGATATCTTCCGTCAGACGGCCAGATCGGAAACGGAGAGAAACAGCCGTTCCGGTGGCAACAGATCTGATGAGCAGAGAGATGTGGGTGGCGTAATAAAGAAGATGAGCAGAGAGATGTGGGTGGCGTGAGTTTAAGGAAGAAAGAGAGAGCAGACGGTGGCGGTGGCGGTGACACAAAGTGAAGAGTCAGCATTGAAGATACGTGCCAGCTACTTGAGATACACATGTGTTATGAACAGTGTATTTTGTGAGTACAGCCAAGCAAACTCAAATGATATATATATAATAAATATAAAAAGTGATGTGTGGCGGATGTAGAAATGAGATAAAAAATAAAAATGTGGGGTGATTATCTGACAATGATGTGACAAAAAATGAGGAGTAAAAAATACGGGGTGACCAGTACAAACACTCTTAAAGGTGTAAGATATACCTACAAAACCCTAGCATCACACGCTCATGGAAACACAAATACCGCATAGTTCAGCATGAGAGGTGGCCATGAGTGGGTGGTTGGCGTGAGTGGCTGACAAATGTGAGTTTAACCAAATAATTTTTCTTGCAATTTCTAACCAATCAATAGATCAATAATAAATTAGTTTTTCTTACTTAAAAAATCAAATCAAACAATCACTTATAACACCGGCAGCTCATGTGAGTATGATATGACGTCTACATACATAGCAACCTACTTTTCACACCGCTATACCATAGGGGCGGCGTAACGATTGGGTTGGCCAAAGGTAGAAAAAAATATGGGGCCCTATTCCAAAAAAAGAATTTTCACATTTTCAGTTTCTATTTGACATGTGAATTTACTAATAAAGAACTTATATATCACATAATCAACTAATAAACTAGGTAGTAGCAAATCCAAAAAAATTCATCACGGGAGGGAAAATGGGACAAGTCAAAACGAATCGTAACGAGTTGGATAACAACATGCATTAAATCTTAGCAAAATACCTGTAATCTTATAAACTGTATGACAATTGGTGAATTCAGAATTATTTTTCATGGGAATTGGAAATTTCCATGGCTCAGTTGTCTATAGGTATATATTAAATTTTCTCGGAGATGTTCCGTTGTGATCTGGTCATACAATAATAACAAAAATATATATATAACATGCAACTTTTAAAACTGAATATTGTGATACACTGGGATCTACTCCAACGCAACTTTTCCTTTTGTTTTTATCTCGTTGTCTTCTCCATTTTCTTCTCATTGGAAAAGGTCGCCGGAGTAGATCCGCCATTGATCTCTTCTTTTTACGGAGATCAATGACCAATTTTCTTGGATGCGGGTTTAGATCAGATCCTATTGAATTTTTTACAAATAAACTAGAAGAAGTTTTTGGTTGTATAAGTTTATTTAATAGCATAATACCATTAAATTTTTTTTATAGGTCCTAAAATTTTTGGGGTTCCGAAGACCATAGTCTTTTTCACTATTAAAAGGGGCTGGCCCTGCATGCTATATCAATCACACATCCTTACAGTCAAAATCAATAGAATACACATGGAAAAATAAAAGGAAAAATAAAAGGAAAAATAAAAGTAACCTGATAGAGCATTTAGAACATTGAGAAGTGGTGGTTACCGGCTGCTCCTCCGCCTTTGTTCCGTTTTGGTGGTTAAGCAATAGAGGTATTGTAACTGAGTAATCTTCTAAATGTCTCCCTCCATCAAAGACTAGATAGAGAAAGAGATAAATGCTAAATGCAATTTGCAGAAAGAAATGATCAAGAATATGCAGAGGGCAGGAAGGTTATGTAGAGATAGATATAAATGGGAGGGTGACTCATGGATCAGTTAATTTGTTTGTATGTTTGTTTTCTCTCTGCCCGCCTTAGCAATAGTTATTGGCTATTGCTAGTATTTGGATCATATATCTTATAACATGTGGGCTATTTTATGAATTTGAGATCATTGGTTTAAGACCTACCTACAAACATTATTTATACAAAAATAGTAAGGTTGCTGTGTAAAATTGGAGCTATATATATGTCAATTAGCGTCCACTGTTTTTTAGATTTCAATAATATGTCATCGTTATTTGCATGTGTAACAGTTTTGTAGTTTTGTCATGCTGAACGAGACTTTAGGCCAATTAGTTGCGGCCAACTGGCAGGAGATGAGTGGCCAACCACATATGCTCGGCCTTAGGCTATGTGTAGTGGATAAGGCCTATAAGGCTCCAAATGGGGTATTATCCGTCATGTGGACGATGACTGGACAAGGTCCAAGTGTGTTCAACCAAAAGACGATAAAAAAAAAAAACTAATCATCGTCTTGCACATTGTCATAGTCTTCTTCATTTTCTTCACCGTCACCCTTTTCTTCTTGTTGCACAACCGGTTCGGGCACGCAATTATGTGGCCTAAAGGTCCAAGTGTGTTCAATCAAATCGGCTTTTAAAGAGTTGTGTATCTCTCTTGAATGCAACATCGCGTAGTTTTGAAGTCGCTTCTCATCCGTCGCAGGGGGCATCACTTGGATTTGTTCGGGACGAAAGTCGGCACATATCGCATGACCCTTATCCTCTTTGTTCATGTTATGCATGAGGAAAATTGCGCGCATACAATCCTCCATCTTATCCTTCGTCCACAATCGACAAGGATTTTTAAGAAAGTGCCATTTCTTTTTGAGATTTCCAAAACAACACTCGACGTCCTTCCGAGCCGCCTCTTGAACCCTCTTGAAATATCGCCGTTTCTCATCAATTGGGTCTTTGAAGGTCTTCACAATCATTGAGTACTCCGGATATATCCCGTCACCCAAAACATATCCATGTGGGTAGTAGGTTCCATTCGCGTAAAACCCGATCTTCACCATCTTATCGGATATGTAATCCTCAATCACAGAAGAACCTTCCAAGACGTTGATGTCATTAAGGGACCCCGCGACACCACATTTGGCGTACCAAATCCAACGATCATTTGAGCATACGGCCTGCAGAATAACCGATGGACCTTTCTGATCACCCCTCGTGTGATGTCCTCGCCATTCGACTGGACAATTATCCCAAGTCCAATGCATGCAATCTATACTTCCAATCATGCCCGGTAAACCATGAACTTCTTCGTGGCGATCGTATAGATTTTGCATGTCGTTCCAAGTTGGTTTTCTCAAATACCGCGTCGTGCACAAGTCGACAAGACCTTTGCAAAATTCCTCCATCGTGTCTCTTGTTGTCTTCTCGGCCATCTTCAAATACTCATCGTTGATATCCGTAGTGTTGCCAAACGCAGGAATTTTTATCGCCGACGTTCACTTTTGAATGGAAGTGAACCCAAGCTTTCCAGTGGCGTCGTACCGTTGCCTAAAATACGGTGAATGTTCTTCCAGATCCTTGGCTATATGCAAAAATAACCGTTTCGATATTCGAAACCGAGTTTTAAACATCTCGTCGGTGTAAAGCGGGTTGTCACCAAAATAGTCGGCCATCAACCTATCGTTAGCCGCATTACGATCACGTTCAAGATGTCTCCGCCTAATAACCGAGCGTGGTACCGGCTCGTCAAAAAGTTGAATTGCGGCGGAAACAACCTCGTCTTCTTCATCATCGTAGTAACCGAATAGAGTGGAGGAAGAGGGAGAGCCCATTTTTTTAAAGAAAATGTGAGGATTGAGAGAGAATGAGAGAATTGAGTGAGGCTGAGTTTTAAAAATGGATGGAATAAAATATATAGTGGGTGAGATTTTATAAAAGTTTAAAAAATTTAAAAAAATAGCCATTAATATAACCGTTCAACGGCTATATCTTCTCAACAATTCCCCTTTTCCGGCGTTATATCCCTCACGCCCCTCTCGAATTATAGATTAATTACGCCCCATAACGCCCCTGCGTAGTGGGGCGGGGCGTTATCAGGGGCGTTATGGGCTCTTTTTTTGCCCCATAATGCACCATTACGGGTAGCCTTAAATGATCAATCTTGATTTAGGATTAAATTGAAGTAAATGACAGAAGTAAATTTTATTTTAGGAATAACATAATTTTTTTGGTAGGGGTTGTGCCCTTTGGGCAGCGTTTTCGAGAGAGCAGGGTTTAAGGGGATCCCGTCTCTGATGGGGTCTAAGGGGTAGAGCCTTTGACTGGGTCGAAGGGCCAGGGGGTCGAGCTGACCTATTATTTTGATCATGTTGCTTAATGAAAAAAGTATAAGAAATAGTCCGAAAACCAACCTATATTTTCTTTAAAATTGTTATTGTTATATAATGTGAGACTCATCTTAAGGGGTATTTAGATTAGGTACTCATCCAATGGTTTTTAAGGGTAACACACATACATAAAACCCAAAAATCCAAAGAAAAAAAATCTACTTCGCGTACAAGTTTAAGGCGTAGCACATGCTACCCCTCGACTCAAGCCAGTTCGCCTCTGATTGAACCGTGAAAACGGTTGAGAAGATTTGATCAATAATTTTTAAAATTTTTAGGAAAGGTTTTATTTGTTTATTTGGTACACTACTAGAAAAAGCCCCTTCCTTGACGCGCAAACAATGACACTCGATAATTTATGACGCGCAAAAATGAGTGTCATAAAAAAACTGTCAAGAATTGTAAAATCCTAAGGGTAGATGACGCGCATTTTTGAGCGTCATAAAATTCCTGTCATTTTTATGTTTTTAAAAAACACGGAGTACACTTAAAAAATGCGTGTCATGTAAAAAGTGTCGTTTTATGTTTCCCCCCCCCCCCTAATTTTTTTCCCCAAATTTTCATTTCCCGCTGGCCGCTGCTATACACCTCGATGGAAAAACCCTAGAGTAGTTCTCCCAATCACTCTCTTCGTCTCCTCGCTCCTTCATCTCCTCCATGGAAAAACCCTACACCCACTTGTGTGTTCTCTTTTTCTCATCTCTTCGCCGTCTCAAATTCGTGCCATTGTGTTCCCCTCAATAGCGAACCCTACATTCCATCCGTCCCCTTCAGCCCTTTAGTTTCAAGTTGTTCAATAAATAGATAGATCCTTTCAGTCGTTACCTTCAGTTGCTCTGAATTGGGTTGTTCAATTAATATGTTTAATTAACAGATTGGAATTCCACTCGCAACTTTTATCGTTCGCTAACCCTAATTTCAATGGGCGTTCATCTCTCCTCCAAATCACGTCCCCATTCTAATCGTGCAACAAAACGGTGTTGAAGATCCAAGACTAAATCAAACATTTGATTTCATTAGGTATGTACTATGTTTAGGCGTTTGATTTCAAGCATGTATGCTTTATTTTGATTTGATCATTTGCTTTATTTTAATTTGTCCATGTATATTATCACATGTTTTGATTCGATTAAGTTTGTTTGATTCGATTTGTTTTACATCCCTTCAAATGAGTGACTTCTAAAATTGGGATTTATATTATAGCAGTACATCCTTCATGGTCTTTATTAACTAAGCAAGAAGTTATGAGTTTGCCACTTGGATTTATCATTTATTTTAACTAACAAATAGGTTGTGGGGAATAATTCTGGAAATTAAAGTGAGAACAGGGGTTATGGTCAGTTAACAAATAGAACATAGATTATAGGCATGGAAAATGAAGGTGGATGCTTTTTCTCAGAGCATATGCACAAAGAAGCCTCCCATACGTTTCTCTATTTGGTAAAACAAAAAGGTATCTGGTGTGATTATATGTGAAAAAGACATGTCCGGTGGCCCGGTGGGTTCGGTAACATGTCAAAGTGATGGTTTTTTGGTACATGTTGAAACGGTTCAACTCATTTGTATCCTAAAGTTGGGTTTTAAATATATAGTTAGTGTGTCAAATAAGATTAAAACACTATATTATATCTCTAATCATGTGTTTTTCTTAATGCAAAAAACTATAAGTCATGATGGATTTATATCCTACTGTTTGTAGCAGATCAATAGAAATGAATATCTTAAATTAAGGGAGTTTGATTCTGGTATATTTGGACAGTTTACCATGGAAAATAAAGTATAAATTAATAAAAAGAAGCTGTTTTGCAAGTCATATGAGTCAAGGGAGACTTCTTAGTTAGTCACATATGTTTCTCTTTCATTAATCTATGTAATTATTTTCTCCGTTCAATTATTTAAGTTTATGTTTATGATTGATTCGAGAAAAATGAGTTTTTCGCTTGAAGCTCAATATTCTCTATAAGCTTCACCATCCAAATGTTGTGGCATTATTCGGCATGGTATGAGATGGACCAGGTGGAACATTAGTTACTGTTACAGAATTTATGGTTCATGAGGTATGTTAGTTATTATTATTATTGATTGGTTACTATTATTACTTTGAAGACTTGCAAGTTATATGTTTATGATAACTTGTAGGCAATTAGATAACTGGAAGCTATATATATTTAAAACTTGAAGTTTTAAATAAAAAAACTAATCACAATTTTTTATATTTTGTTGCAAGTCATTTGTTTTCTTTTGGAATTGTTTTATGGGGGATCCTGAATGGTGAATAGTCTACCAAAATATGCACTATGGTTGTTTTTTAAATCAATTGTCATATTCAAACAAATAATCAAAGAGGCCATTAAATCTGGCCCTTTTTTTATAATTGGTTTCTTGGTCTTGTCAAGGATTTTATGGAGATGAAGGCTTTTCCCTTTACTGATTTTGTATTCTAATATGTACGCTACCACAACTGTTAGATAGGTTCTTCCGCTGATGTTTATTAACATAACCAAACCAGAAACTTCTACATTCTTACAATTAAACAGGCAACCATAAAAACTCATTACAGGGGTCAAAATATAAGAGCTAGCGACTCTATTTTGTATTTTCTTTTAGGGAAAAGACAACAAAAGATTATGATGCTGATAGGGATGCATCTAAATTTACTATTATCTAGGAATAGTATACTGATGACGAAGTGCTTCTATTTTGCTATCTTATTTATTTCCATTAGTCATAACTATCAAGTATTCCTTAGTTCATTTGCTTGTTCTGCAGTGAAAAGCAACAGTCTGAAATTGTTTGTGCTTAGTGCTGGCGGTGGCAGTGTTAGGGTTTCCAGATTTTTAGCGCACTATGGAACTCAACTCCTGAACAGGGATGTTTCTACAAGACCATTATCAGACTCCAATCAGGTTAAGGTTAGGCTCTTCATCCAGAGGCTTTACAATGGTTTTTGGTTCTAATAGTAATGGCTTGCTAATGTTCTACTAATTAGTCATATCAATTGGTATCATATGCATTTCTTTGTTACTTAATAATCTGTATGTTATGATTGTATTTGAATTTTTGTTTCTTAAACTGCACTTTAATTATCTTTTCTTATTGACTTTTTTGATAAACACATGATCTCATGCTGGGCTTTAATTACTTAATGATCTGTATGTTTTGGACTTTAAGTGTCAAATTTTTTATAAACACATCATTCTGTATTGAGGTACATGTAAAGATGCAAAACAACCCTTAATTAATAGGCGTGACAGGTTAAGAAACTTAGGATTTGCTACAATAAAAAGCCCTTAAAAACAGCCATTTTGACCCATTAAGGAGTAAAAAACAACCCTATAAAAACATGATTTGCTTAAACAGTTTTAAAAAACAGCCCTTATAAAACAACCCTTAAGTTTTAAATTACATGATTCTAAAACCATTGTTCTACCTCTCAGTAATCACTAAAGTTTTAAATTACAATATTACATCCATTTGTTTCAAAATACCAATATTTTATTCAAAGCTTACCATTCATAAATGAAAGTATAGGGACTGAATTGTTTGTTTGTTTGTTTTTTTATCTTGGATCCTGATATAAACCTAACCACATTCTACTCAGCAGCAGTTAAGTACAAGAAATTCTTCGTTGACAATAAGAAAATCAACCAAGGAGAAAAACCACGGTTAGTTACTTAAAACTTTATGATTTTTATTTGCCTTTCTCTATATATGGGAATTGTTTAAGTTAAATTTGATATGCATAGCCATTGAAGAGTTGTCTTTTATGAATAAATTAAATAAACAGTTGACTGTTACATACAAAAACAGTCTTTGTTTTGAAGTTGGCACATTAATGCACCTACTTTGCTAACCTTGACCCTAGAACTACTGAAATGCAGGTTTGCTTGTTGCTACTGCTGTTTCCCTTGTGGTGGTGACAGAATTTGAACCGCTGTGGTTTGAGTTTTCGGCAGCTATGGCTGCTAAAGCAGCAGCAACACCAGCTACTGAGATTGCTGCATGGACTTCAGCTCTTTGTAGTCTCTGGTTTTCTTTTTTCTTTCGTTTAATCTTGGTTTAATCGAATGCAATTTAGCTCCAAACTTGGTTTAAGTGAACTAGCAGATATATGCCGGGCAGATGATTCTAACCATTCTCTAATGGATTGCGAACTTCACCCCCTGCATCTGTAACAGACACTTGTTGGTACCACTCATACTTGAGTTTCATATAGACATGTCATTACTTTCTTGAATTTTTCAACTAACTTAAATTATTCGTTTGCAGATAACTGTATTGAGCACAAACAATTCATAATTAATGGACAACAAATATTTTTTTTCTAGTTGAACTCAACCTGACTTGACCCATTTCTTATATATTATATCATATTTTGGCAACATAAGTGCTTGCCTTCCAGGCTTGGCACTTTGGCACTTTTTTATTTTATTTTACAGTTTGGTATGCGAAGATGAAAACAAGCTTTGTCAAGGAAAAGTCGACTGTAAGATTTTGCTGATGCTTTACGGGAGATGTGGTGGATTAGCCGCTGGGTTCATGGTTGTCCAATGTGTGGAGGGACATGGGTTCGTGTTGTATAGAAGGCCACTTCATTTTCCGGTTATGTTTTGTATTAACTTAGAAATAATTTGTGAACTTTGTAATGTTTTCTATATATATAAAATGCATTATTTTGCTATAAGTGTATTTTTATTTTGTATTATCAAGTTAATTGTCATTTAATGTAGAAATTAGTGATTTTAGAAAAAAACATTTTTTTTAATTAAAAATTAAAATTCTTGACGCGCAAAAATGCGTGTCATAATCTGATTTATGACAGGGGCTTCCTTGACACACATTTTATGACGCGCATTGAGTGTCATAAATGGAGCGTCATCGTTCGCGCGTCAAGAACGGGATGACGCGCATTTTGCGCGTCAAGAAGATTCTTGACCCTACCTTCCTTGACGCTTTTTTGCGCGTCATCTGGGCCCTTTCTTGACGCGCAAAAAGCGTCAAGAAAGCCATTTTTTGTAGTAGTGGTAGTGTATCTTAAGTTATATAAAAATTGGTTAATTAGGAAATACGTTATATGTTTAGTATAAATAGAGGGTTTAGGGTCTTTGTAAAGTGTGATTTTCGTTCATGGTAATATTAGATTTCGTAACTTGTGATTAGTCACGTAAATCCTATCGTGTTTGTTTTTGTGCTTGAATCTTGATCCAATTATTTCTATCAATTGGTATTAGAGCGAGAAAAACAAACGAAGAAAGACAAGCCAGTGAAGACGAGGAGAAGAATGAACAATCAAGTTGTGAAGAAGAACAAAGCCATCCGATTGAATATGTGAAAGATTAATCAATATCGTAAATATGTGATTGGTTCAAATGGAAGAAGCTGTGAAATCTAGTCATGTGAAACAAACAATATCGAGGTGAGAAGCCAATCATGTGATCGAGACGATTAGAAAACCAACTTTGAAGCAAACCTTGTGATAAGGATCTCTGTGTGAAACAAAAATTGTTGAAAGAACTTGTGTTGTTTGAGTTTGAATTTAATATACACGAGATGTTTACCACCCCGCGCGTTGCTGCGGGGTTGAATTTGTATACTGAACGAAAGTCAAAAAGTTAAGTGGTATAAAACGTAAAAGTTTAAAAGTCTCGTGGTGAAAGTATAAAACTATAGAAGTATACTAAAAGCGAAAGTAGAAAAGTTAAAAGT